>PVKE010000731.1:0-45348 GCA_004027555.1 Craseonycteris thonglongyai | reverse complement strand
AAAAAAAACACCCAAAGGAGAGACACCGAGCCCAGGTGCAGAGATTATTTTGATGGAACCTTTGCCTGAATTTGACCATCACACATGATAATGAAAGCCCATCATTGTTTTGTAGAGACTGTGACCCGCCGGCTAGAAAGCAGCCAAGAGCCCTCTGACAGAAAGCAGACCTCATATTGGATTGATTTGGAAGGATGGGAAGGAAGGTTTAATGGGGTGATGAGGTGAGTGGGAGGGATGGAGAGGGGAGCAGGGCTGAGGCTGGGGCGAGCGTGAGTCAGTGGGGGTTAGGAGCGCTCACCATTTGGTTTCCTTTTAAGTACCATCACACGTGAAATCTCTCCTGAAATCACAGCCCCTTGCAAACCGAGCATTCTGTGTAAATATGCATCTGTCCTGTCGGGTTAATCTAAGTTTTGATAAGTGGCATTAGCCACGATGAAACCTGTAACCGCTCAGAAAAGAGCAGGCAGCGCTGGCCTGGTAGTTTGTCTCAGAACACAAGATCCGCATTTTTGCTGCTTTGTTCTGTCGTTCGTGTTTTTTGCTCTGTTGTCTGTTTCTCTTTAAAGTTTTATCACCAAAGAACTCAATTAATAGCCCTGCCAAGGAGCAGAGGTGGGTTTGGGGGCCTCATGTTTATATTATGTATGAAAGCTTCTTTGAGGAACATAATAAAATATGGTTCAATCCAAATCCTACAACTGCGGGCTAACCACTCCTAGGTCAGCTGAGGGACCCTGAAGTTACGGCTTGTTGACATCACTAGAACTCTGCACTGGTCCTGTCTGGTCCCAGCTCTCTCCACATCACCGGTCCCTTGGCCACCTCTATGAATAAAGCCCTGTGACCTGGTGAACCATGTGCCCACTGTAAACGTGCCATCTATTCATTGTTCAGTAAGGGCTCATCATGCACCTGCCAACCACTCAACAGTCCTCCATTGTCACTGAGGTCCCCAGTTACACCCACACTAGAGACCCGGGGTCCCAGGCTGTGCACCTGACTCAGCCCGTAGACGCCTTCCAGAGGGAGCCGGTGTCTGAACTCAGGCCTGAAAGACAAGTAGGAATTAACTGAGTAAAGAGGGAGGAGAGACTTAGGCAAAGGAGAAAGAATAAACCAAGAACATAAGACGCAACTTGAATGTGTGGTGGCAGTTATGATCATGGAGGCAAGGAGTTAAAAAGCAGGCATCAATAAAAAGCGCTCGGAAGCAAGTCAATGTCCCACCACACTTGCACACGGGCACACATGCACACACACACAGGCATGCACACGTGCTCACACACGCACACACAGGCCCCTTCCCCTAGAATGGGGGCAGGCTCCTCGTGAGATCACTTCTTGTCTGCACCTGGGGCAGAGCTGTGGGTGCCTCCCTGGTGAGTCCCCACGAGGTGTCCTGTGTTGTTATTAGAAGGGCAGCCAGGATGGGAACAATGGCCCTGACGACACCCACCTTTCAATGGCATTGAAGCAAGTGGAGGGGCAGGGAGGGGCCGGGAAGAGAAGTGCACACTCTACCTAAAAACAGGCCGGTGCGTGTGCACGCACATGCGCATGGTGTGGGTGTGTGTGTGCCTGTCCATGCACATGTGGGTGGGTGCGTGTGCACGCACATGCACATGTATGTTGGTGTGTGCCTTCCTGCCTGCATGTGTGAATCTGTGTCTCCTGAGAACCTTCGTTTTCAAGCAGCATTGTACACATTGCCTCAAGCACAGGGGTCGAGGCACAGAACCCACGCTGTGTATTAGCTGGAAGATGGCTACTCAAAGCACTGAAGGGAGGAGCGAGAGCACCCGGCTGGAAGTCACAGCACAAGATGCTGTTCTGTGACCTCGGCGGAATAACAGACAGCTCTGGGCAGCGCCTGCACCCGATCAGCAAAGCGCTTGCCATGTTTGAATTCCGGGAAGAGAGACCGAGGAAGGATGACGACATGGACCGGTGGGTGGCCAGGTTTAGGAAAACATGTAGCTGCTGCTAGGTGCTCTTATGGCCCATAAAAGAGCATTTCGCACGGTCAACTGCTCAAATTTATGTGGACCCTAAGGGGTAGATTTCCAGTGCTGGGAATGGAGACACAGTCACACAATTCTCATTACTGTTAATAGAAATTGTGTGTCTGCTTCTCACTGTGCCCCTTGTTGAGAATAAATCGCGTGCGTGTGTGTATGTGAGAGTGTGTGTAAACCCTAAATAGCTCTAATTCCCCCATCCCTGCTATGGCCCCATAGGAGAAAATTATGGCATGTAAACACACTTCTAGTTCTCAGTAGTCTTTCTCTATTTCTTTCCCCCATGATATTTTTAAAGCAATCTTTTAAAGGACTTGAGTGGGAGGGACTGTGAGGGGCCGTAATAGCAGCTGACGTGTGTTGTAGAGGAGATGACTGTGTTGCCTTCTCCAAACGAGGGCGGAGCTAGCAAGGACACCGAGGATGCAGGAGAGGAAGAACGTGGCGTTTGGAAGCCAATGGAAGGAACTGTATCCAGAAAATGGGAAGGATCAACAATGCCCAATCCTTTGGAGATGAATCCATACCAGGAACACAGACATTAGGCCCCTCCCCAGATTCCCCTCCCTCCCCACCCACCCCCGACCCCCAACATAATTTAACACCGGGAAAATAAGCAACGCATGAGAAAAGAAATGTAATCCTAGGACGTTATCTGGCTCAGCTCTAAATAATATTTTCAAAGTCACAGCAATGTAAAAGTGAGCTATTGATCTAGCCGAAAATACGATATAACTCTATTGGGAGGGCAGTAGCAAGAGATATACGGGCGGAGGGGTGGGGGCAGGGCGGACCCGTAGCACAAAGTCACCAGACAGTATCTGTCCAAAGTGCAAACCAAAACCGATGGCACTGGGATGAGGAAACTGGAGGGGTGACGTGGGGACAGCTGTTTTTCTCCCCTAACAAGCTTTATGGAACAACTGGCTTTTAACATCATGTAGTTGTGTGACATTGATACAAATGAAAATGAAACCATTAAGGAGAGGGCTGAGCAGACTGGGGAAATGCTCGATACGCCCCCAAACCTGGGGGCTACCGCCTGAAATTACCTGGAACGTACAGCGGCCTCACGGCGGCAGATGCAGCTCACGTTCGACCTACGTTAGGTGCATTTTTCCACAAGGAAACGCCATAATACGAGAGCAGGGAAGAGGACGTGTCCTTGTCGTCAGGTAATCTCTGGATTCTGGGGGAGACAAAAGTGCCACCCGCAATGTTCCACAAAGCGACCAGGGAAGATTCACGTCTGCACACACGCAGAAGTCACACCAGTGCTTTTTCTTGAATTTACATGACACTTTCCTTTCAAAGTACTCAAAGCACTTTACAGAGTCTGCTTCATTCATTGTCACAACACCATGAACAGGCTGCCAGCCAGCCTCAGGAGTGAGGGAAGGAGAAGGTGAGGCACAGGGTGCAGTCACGAGACCAGGAAGAATGACAAGACTCCACTTCACACGCAGCGACGAGTGTTCAGGGACAAGAAGGAAATTCAGTTCACCTGCATTGTGTGAGTAGGCTGGACCGTCAGTGCCTTCTGTCGAACATGAACGAAAATGGGTGAGTAGGGGAAGCCGGGATGGCTCAGTGGGTTAAGCGCTCACTTTGCAGCCCCGGGGACCAAGGATCGAATCCCAGCCCCGGCCCATGCGGACCCACATGCTGAGCTGGGAGCTCCCCCAGTTCAGTTCTCTCTCTGTCTCTGTCTCTCTCTCTCTCTCTCTGTCTCTCTGTCAAAATTAAATAAATAAATAAATAAATAAGAAAAAGAAAATGGGTGAGTAGACATGCTGGGATAAATTTGCAACTGTGAGGTCTGGGGATCGATTCCCAGCCCCAGCCTGTGCAGACCCATGTGCTGAACTGTGGCGTAACTAGTAACTACGGATGGTGGCGAAGGTTCTCACCTCCCATGCAGGAGGCCCCCAGTTCAGTTCCACCTTGTGTGGCCCCACATCCACCTGTGTGGAAGGAAACCATGTCACAACTAATGTACAACTACGAAAACTGCTCTGGGCCCTCCCCCTTCTCTCTCTCTCTCTCTCTCTCTCTCTCTCTCTCTCTCTCTCTCTCTCTCTCCCTCTCTCTCTCTCACCTTCTTTCAAACAACAACAACAACAACAAAAGGGTGTTTAATTTTCTCAAGGACTTTCTAAAAACAAATTATAAATAAGCTACAAAAAATACTTTTGAAGTAAAACGGCCCCAACTGGTTCTATGGATTATTTATCTGAGAGATGTTAATAGGTCCAGAAATACAGGAAACATTTGATAATCAAAATATTTGGGGACAACCAAAATAATTTAAAAAAACAACAAAGTTGAAGTGCTCACAGTTCCTGATTTTAAAACTCCCTACAGAGCTACAATCAGCACAGTGTGGCATTAGCGTTAGGACACACTTTGAACCGATGGAATAGGAGCGAGAGCCCAGAAATGAACCCTCACGTGTATGGTCAAATGGTTTCTGACAGGGTGCTGAGATCATTCAGGGAGGAAGAGACAGTCTCTTCAACAATTGTGCTGGAGCCACAGGTCGCTCACATGCAAGGGGATGAAGTTGGACCTTTACCTTCCACCATAAACAACAACTAGCTCATATGGACCAAAGACCTACCACAAGAGCTACACTAGCGTCCTTAACCAACACACAGGGAAAACGCTTCATGGTGTTGGGTTCAGCAATGATGCTTGGATAGGACCCCAAGAAAAACTAGATAAATTGTGTTCTAACAAAATGAAGTGCTTTTCTTCATTGAAGGACACGCTCAAGCGTGTAAAAAGACACCTCACAAAATGGGAGAAAATACTTGCAAATCATATATCTGATAAGGAATTCATATCCAGAACCCATAAGGAACTCTTACAACCCAACAACAAAACACAAACAACCCAATTCAAAAATGAGCAAAGAACAGGAACGGAAAATACACAAGTGGCCAGTCAGCGTGTGAGACGACGCTCGGCATCACTCATCAGCGGGGAAATGCAGAGGGAAGGCAGTGAGACGCCACCTGACCCCCAGTAGGGGACTATTGTCAAAAACAGTGGACAAGTGTTGGTGAGGACACAGAGAAACTGGAAACCTTGTGCGTTGCTGGGGGGAACGTAAAACGCTGTAACTGCTGGGCAACATGGTTTGGCAGTTTCTCAAAAAGTTAAACATCGAGTTGCCACACATGATCCACTTCTGGGTGTGCACCCAAAGGATTTGAAAGCAGGGACCCGAATAGATACTGGCACCCCAATGTTCATAGCAGCGTTACTCACAGCAGCCAAAAGGTAGGAACAACCCAGCATCCATCAGCGAGTGAGTGGACAAATACGGTGTGGTGTGGCCACAACATGGGCGGCGTGACTCAGCCATGACAAGGAAGAAGATTCTGACACACGCGACCCCCTGGGTGAACTGGGAGGACGCTACGGTGAAACAAGCCTGTCACAAAAGGACAAGTACTGTGTGACTCCACTTACCTAAGGGACCTAGAAAGGGCAAATTCGGAGACAGAAGGTAGAATAGAGGTGACCAGGTGCTAGGGAATCAGGAATGGGGAGTTGTTTAATAGGGACATTTCCATTTGAAATTGATAATGAATGATAATAATTGTGAGACAATGTGAATGTACTTAATGTCAGTAAATGGGCCCGACTTCAAAGCTGGTGCTTTTCTGGTTCTTTGAAACCAAGACCCGCCCTCCCCACACATGCTGAGCACCTTTGCACCAGCACCCCACGGACCCCCAAGGGGGAGGCGCCCTACCCCTCACCTGACACGAAGGGGACACGGTGGGCCCCTGTTCACCAGAGCACCTTGCTGATGGGGCTGGCGGGGCTAAAAGAAACAGGTTGAGCTAAATCAAGACAGAAGATAAGAAGCTAACAGCTGAAAATACCTGAACACAGATAACTGATGAAGCGGGGAAGGTGGATCGAAACAGACAATTGGTCTAAAAGAAGGTGTCAAAACCAAGTAACTAAAGGACACAGGCTTCCAGAACTTCAACTGCGTACCACCAAGGTGCCCAAAAGAAAATCATCTAAATAGTCCCAGCATATGAGCTACCGTCCCCTTGAGGATGCAGGTCATGGGGTCACTGAAGTCCCTTGGATTCAATTCACCGGAGCAAGGCAGTCTGCCCTGCCTGGAGACCACCCTGCCACCTCCGGGCTACACCTTCTGAACTCAAGGGAAGCCACAGGCTTCCTCTCCCTCATCGGTATTCCAACCCAAAGAGAGGAGTTTGAATATGGGTCAGGGTCACATATAACAGTTGGGTTTCTGTGGAACTTCTGTCCAATGGAGGGAAGAGTCCCCCAGTTACTGGCCCCCTGGGAAAGGCCTATTGTTTGAAGCCTTCAGACCCCAAGTCCCAGGAAACCAAGCGGAGTCCCAAGAGGCTCATGGTGAACAGTAGGGGCTTCCTCCTGCGTCCGTTAAGGCCTAAGGGGACCTCCCAACCTGCGCACACTCTGGCCCAGTTCACCCGCGGGCCCAGTGAGGCCCATGGTCAGAACCCCATGGTGATGAACAGGGTGTATGGCCAAGTACCTCTGCCCAGCTCCCTGGGAATCGCGTCGGGAGGAGCTCAAGGCCAGGGTGCTGGTCTCCACCCACGATCCTGAGCACGTGGTTCTGCCTTAAACAACCAGCCCTAACCTTCTACAAGGCACTGCGCTCCCAAGAGCCCTTCTGTCCCCCTCAGACAAGACCAGTGCTCACACTGAGATGCTCCAGCAAGCAGATTCCAACTGCACTGTGATTGATGGGAATGAGGAAGGGTACCCCTGGAGTTGTGATACCCCCAAATCATTTAATCTCGTCAAGCAGCTAATGCCTTATATTCCAGCTCAAATATATGAATATGATTAACCTTACCCACCTACCAGTGCATGTGCCTATTTGCCACCTTAATAGAAGTTTTTAAAAGTCCTTCGTATTTCTGTGAACAACAGCATAGCTGTTCAATAAGGCACATTTGTCACTGATTGAGCAAGTCTAATGACAGTAATGATGATAATATCTACAGTTTATTAGCCCCTCTGTGTACTGAGCACATTTCATGTGTTACTGTAATTTTGATGAAAAACAAACTGAGGGTCATGGAATAGTTCGATCTTCAGCCTCCAAATCCCATGCTCGCTTCACCATAGCAAGATGCCCAAAAAGCACTGATCAGCAATGGGTAAATGTCTACTCAAGATGCCACCCAACTCCAGGAACACCCTCATGACATCCATTTCTACATTTTCGTGCAAAAGTTATGTGACACCAACTTGAACCAATCTCCAACATTTCCAGATTAAGCAACAAACCCAAACTCAGTGTGAAGCTAAGAACCGGGGTTCAAAAATCAGGGGCACAAGTCTAAGTGCTGCAGGTGTACCCCAGCAGCAGACATGCATAAGAGGACGTTTTTACTGAGACGGTGACACGCCTCAATAGCATTACATGGCTGCCGACAAGCTAATTTAAACACGAGGCCGGCCAGCTCTTTCTATGCTGTTAGGATCATCTGAAGTCCAGGTTGCTGCTGACATGTGACAAAGCCAGACCTCGCTGGCCACCATAATTCAAAATGTTGCTGCTCTTCCCCATGCCAGCAGGGAGTAGAGAGAGCCACGGGCACAGGGCTAACCACCGCGTAAAGGAAGGACTGCCGTGGAGCAAGACGGGGTTGTTCTCTTTAGCAGCACAGCCATCAAATACCAAGCTTGAAGATGCGTGTGCATGAGAAGACTTGAGAGAAGGTGGAACGGCATGGTGTGAAATGATCTGATAGCACGAAAAATTGTCGTTAGGTGGTGTTGGCACTTGAAAAACAACACATCTTGTTCCTATTGGCTTCAGCCTGAATTTTCTCCAAGAACGTTCTGCCACCGTCCTGTTCAGAAATCTTCGGTATTCGAGCTGATATTGAGGACCATGTGCCCCTCAAGCACGTTGCCCTTCCCACAGACGGACACCGAATACAGTGTGTGAGCTGAAGTCAACACAAAAATTACTTTCCTGTGTGTTTCTATTTTATTTTCCACTCTGATGTCCAAGTAAAATAACGCACTTGTGTGCGCACACACGTTATGTGCAAGTAACAACTTTGAGTCCATGGTAAGTTGTCCCGATGAGTAAGGATTTTATCAGAGCAAATGCCTTCCAGGTACAATTTCCCCCAAACAAATGGCAACCGATGCAGCCCCAAGTGCAATACCTCTTGAATCACTTCCCCTGGTCTCTGGCTGCTCTTCTGGAAGATTCTGGGGGATGTCTTTGGTTGTTGTCATGGTGTTAAAGCTGTACAGACTGAGAAGAGCAAGGTTTTGCTCAGGCAGATTGACTGTGACGTGTGTTCACAGGTTCTTGATCATTGCTCTCAGCTTCCCGGTTGGGACTGTTGGATCTTCCCTTGTTAAATCAATCCCTCCTCTTCTTCTCGCACCCTTCATTTCTCAGCGCTGGACCTCTCCACCTCCGTTGCCATCCAAGTCAACCCAAACCCCGAGATTTAGCAGCCTCTCTTCTACCTGCTCTAGGAGTGTGAGCCTTTTTAGAGTGCGTGGCTTCCCTGTCGGAATAAGTTAGGGCACCTCCCAAGTTGGGAGTCTTTAGCCTGCTCATCGGAGAGGGTGAGAACGTACGTGTGCGCGCACGCATGCTTGAAGGAGAAGGGGGCGGGAGAGAGAACTACCGAGTACCAGAATTATCTAGGCATAAAGAAATTAAGAGAGAATATTTTCCAGAGCAATTGAAGCCCATCTTCCTGAGCAATGACGACAGCTCCTCATTTTCAACAACAATAGAGGGCACGTAGGAGTCAGCTCATTAGAATATCTGTGCCTCTTTTCTGTTCCCTCTGCATTAAGCCCCCATAATGTCAGTTGTCACTTATTAATGACAATTAACTAGTAATCAGCACTGAGACTCTTCGAGGTGGTCTTTGCCTGACAGGTGAAGAAAGAGAACATTGCGTAGTGCCACGCGGTGACACGGAACCTTCAAAGGGAGCACTGCATAAATTATTTCAGAAGGAAATCTTCTTTTAGACATCGTCTCTGAAGCTTAAGGATCTTTAACCCTAGAAAGGCCACACTCCGGTTCTTGCTTTGCGATTTCTTTCTCGCCAAATGAAATCCCCAAACCATCTGGGACAGTCGTCACTGTAGCTCCATCCCCCAGTCTATGTCATGCCTGCTACACGTGAGCTCCCAACTACTTGGTTTTAGTCACGTCCACCCAAATGGGTAACCTGAGTGACTTCTGTCATGATGCATGTGCCTGGGCTTGTTGCATTTCACCCACCAGCTGCTGCATTGGTCCAGTGGCCCACGGTCTAGTGACAATTCCCAGCATGAAAACCACCAGCAGAAAGGACGACATCCAAGCCGGGATCTGAAATATCAGACTTCCTATTCCTGATAGGAATTCCATGAAGCCTCTGGAGGCGGGTAACAGAGATTTAAAAATCCAAATCTCTCAGGATAAAAAGCCGGCGCGCTTTGATTAAAATGAAAATGTTAAGAAAAGTGAGAGGTCACCAGGAAATAGTTTAACTTTGTGATACACGCATTAGAAATCTGTTGTTGTCTCCTGAGATGCTACAAAGTGGTGCCCTGTTGGAAGAATTTTGTGATAGCAGTGTGCCAAGGACAACCAATAAGATGCTACTACACATTATACGTTTCCAACCACCTAACCAGCACTTAACGCTGGATATTCACATTTTATGTAAGAAAGCAATCACCATGAAAAGAATTGCCACGTTTAGTGCCCTTCTAGTCACAACAAGCATTCGTGTGCGTCATCTGAAGTTTGAACGGAGTCCTTCGCGTCTGCTTTTTGTTTGTGCCTTATTTCAGACTTTAATGTCATGGGTGGCCCCTAACTGCTAAAAGGAACAGGGAAAAGGAACGTGTCCCAACCAAGGTGACAGCAGTCCCGTTTTGAGATCCAGTCCCCTCTCCTGACATTCAACAGTGCAATAGCCACGGTTCCAGTCGTACGACCTGTATCTGAGATGGCCATCCTAGAATTTTGTATATCCAAATTAGTGAGTGCTGAATTTTATGGCTCTAACAGAGTGAGGAGAGGAATCTCTAAAAAAAAGGAATAAAAAGTTTTGAAAGTGGACATTATTTTACTAACTCAAAAAAAAAAAGTAGTACAAAGAAAAAGAAGGTGTTTAAGGCACTCCTGTTGCTTAAAGTGAACAGATTGAAGCATAACTAAGTATTTGCTTTCCATAATTGTAATGACTTGAAGGCGTCAAGGGTTGAAATTGGTAAGTATAATGATTAATGGGTCAATTATTCATCAACGTAAACTGGGCATAACGGCGTGAGAGTTGTATCAGAAAGCCATGGCTTGGAAATACGATTCAATATGTAATTTTAAACTACATAGGTCATAAAGAATTCAGAAGTCCCACTTTTCTTGGTTTCATTGTTATAGATCACTTATTACACACCCACATATTTCATAATTCTACAAAGATAAAAAGAAATTCTTAGTTTCAGTCAGTTGGGAAAAATTGATCAAATTACTCTGAAAACATGCATAAATGCATAAAAATTTACTAAAAGGAGACTAATGTTTTAATCTTGGGTTTCACGGAACTTTGCAAGCTCCTAGGAAATCCAGTCAGGCACGAGTTGACTGGAAGAATTTGATGAATGGTGCCGTATGCAGAATGGGGCGGGGGGTTCTCCGCATTAGTTACCTGTTCAGAAACTGTTGGTCCTAATGTAACTGTCCTCAATCCCTTTAACAAATAGATGTTGTGGCCAAACAAGCTTTCAGAGAAAAGCATCCCTAAAATTTCAGGTTTGTATGGAATGCTCTTGGTCTTAAGGATGTCCTTTGAAATTCATTTTTAAGCAATGCATTCTCTCCAACCTGAAACTACACTTTTAGTTTATATTTAAATATGATGAAGTATGTTAGACACTGAAAGACAAATACCATATGATCTCACTCATGTGTGGAACCTGAAAAAGAGAAAAATTGAATCCACACATGAAACAGATTGGTGGTTGTCAGAAGCAGGGGTCAGGGGTGGGCGAAATGGGTGAAGGAGGTCAAAAGTACGAATTCCAGTTATGAAATAAATAAGCCATGGGGATGTAACGTACAGTATTGTGATTATAGTTAACATTGCTCTACTGTGTATTTGACATTTGCTATGAGAGTAAATCTTACAATTTCTCATCACAAGGAAATAAATTTGGAACTGTGTGGTAATGGATGTTAACTAGAACTATTGATAGTGATCACTTAGTAATATCTACAAATATCAAATGATTATGCTGTGAAACTGAAAGTAACATACTGTTCTATGCTAATTATATCACCACAAAAATATGATATATGCCACATCTCAAATATTTTAACAAAATGTGATGGCATATGTGATTCTACTGCTTCTACTATCTGTTCAACTGGTGGAAGGCAATTACCCTATAACACACCATCAATCTTTAAACCACTCAGATCAAATTATAAATATTTGTGTGTGATTTAAGAAACATCATGACTAACTAGTTATGGGTCAGCTCTCGACAGTTCTTGGGGAAAACACTTACGGCTGCATATTCTTTAGAACCCCCAGGTCTCTGGGCGACATGCCTTCCTCAAATCTTCACAGCTGTGGGCCTCTCCATAATACCATCAGAAACCTGGGCCCAAGAACTTAGGTTCCCCGTTAGCCATGCCTTTGAACTTTAGCTCTGGAACAAAGTAACCTGTGGGAGACATTTTCTTACGTGGTCATCTGAAGGACTCCTTTCGTCTGCCTGCCTAACTCTCATTCACACGTTTTTGTTGTATGGAGTCCCCCTAGGGCGGGGGTGGCGAACCTGTGGCACACGTGCCCAAAGTGGCACGTGGAGCAATTATTTCGGCACGCGGAGCTGTAAATACCATTTAAAAAATTATTGTTGATGCTCTTATAGACATAAAAATAATCGATACCTCTATCTCACTCGATGGGTTGGCACGCGAGTCGAGCGAGTATACTCTTATTTCATAAACTTTGGCACTCAGTCGCCAAAAGGTTCGCCACCCCTGCTCTAGGGGATCCAAGTTCATCATCTTCCTAGGGTGGTTCACTCTCTTGGGAGATTATCTTTGTTTCCTGAATCAACACTAATTATAAACTAGTAATAGAAATCACAGAATTTGGAACTCATCTTCCTGTTACAAGTCAAGACAATGTAAAGACAGCACCAGGTCGGCTGTTTACTGGATGTCGTTGGGTGCATTTTAATGAGCAGTGGTGTCCCGAAGTGAACTGGGGGACAGACGGATGGGCAGAGGGCTATCAGTTGGGGGCTATGCATCTCCTTCTCTGTTGTCTGCAAAATATGCGCTGGACACCTGAGTGTCAATGAAGTCATGACTTATGTGCAAGCACTCCTACAGAGTCCATGCTCTTAAACCACCACTTCTTCAAATAACATCAAAGGATGAGAAACATAAGAAGTATTATCAGTTCAAACATCAAGATTCCACTGGCCACTTAGTAAAAATAGGCCAAAATTAAAAAGAAAAAAAAATGCTTGTGCTCACAAAGGAAAGGTATGGAGACACGATCGCTGTCCAATGGGCATGCAAGTCATCCTGAGCGTCCCTGTGGGTGATGCGCCATGTGCATCAGATCACACAGGGATGCGGGAATTTCAGTTCTTGCTGTTCGTGCAGAGGAAATCATCAGAAATCCTGAGTGGGACGTTCTGTGTACTCCTCTATAAGATGGAACACTTGAAAAGAATCTAAATGCTGCTTTTTTAAATTCTAACTCATAGAGAAGCGATGAAATAAACCATAGAAGATCTCAGGAAAATTAGAAATATTGTTTTTAAGATTTATTTTTATTGATTTTTGACAGAGAGACAGAGAGAAGGGGAGGGCCCAGAGCAGTCTCCATAGTTGACAGCATTACTTTTCCATATAGTGTCACTCCACAGGTGGGCACAGGGCTGTGCAGGGCAGGAACTGGGCCGGGAGCCTCCCACATAAGCCCCGGCAAGAACTGAACTGGGAGCACAGCCCAGTTCAGCATGTGGGTCCTCATAGGCCAGGGCCGGGATTCGATCCTTGGGCTCCGGGCTGCAAAGCGAGTGCTCCACCCGCTGAGCCATCCCAGCTTCCCCCAGAAATTTTTGCTATTGAACAGAATGGGGAAATATGCATCATCTGTGATCAAGCAAAGGAAGCCAAGTACACACATGTGTTGAGCGTGATCTCTATGCTGTAGCAACACGGACAAATGATGTTAGCGCTAAAATAGTGACTGTTCTCTAGAAAAAAGCAATTAATTTTTATTTCCTTCTTTATTTCATGTTCCAATTTTGCTGAAATGACTAGGTATTACTTGTATTATAGGATAAATGTTACTCAAAAAGCACAAGCCCCCCTCCCCACTATCCCCCCAATGTCACTCTTGGTGTCTTTTAAGTCCACAGTTCAGTCACTGGCCTTCTATGGTCCTCATCATCTTCAGTAGTAACTAAGTAGGTCACAAGGAATTTTACCTTGCAAACGGCAGAAACCTGGATTTGTATGGACAGGTTTCTGAGAATCTGGAAGAAGGTTAGACAGACTTTAGACTAATGTGAGCAACTTTTTAAAGATAACGAGATACGGAAATGAAATGCCCTAAGTCTTACAGTTTTTAATCACTTCTCTTTGCATACAATTCCTGTGTTTCTCTTACGTAAACTATTGCCTGTCATAGGCTTTAATTTCTTTAAATATTGACAAAGCAACAACAAACATCTTCACCAGATGCACTTCCTGAAGAACATCTCAAGCCTTTTAAAATCCCGCAGCTAAAGGAAAAAAAGTGTTTGATTAGTTATTGAACCTGAGGCTCCAGCAGGGCTACTGTGGCTCATGCACCCTTCAGCCGGTCCAACGGAAAGCGCTGGAGGCTCATCCCTCCCGGTCCTCCCAGCCTCCTCCCAGCGGGCGGTGGCCGGCTTGCTGCGGGTCCTCAGGGGCATCAGCGTCACACGCCAGAGATGCAGACCCCGCCCCTGGGCAAAGGGAGGGGCCTGGAGAGGAGAGCACACAGCGCACACGCTGAGCCCAGCCCGGGGACACACGGGACGAGAGGAAGGGCAAGGGCGAACACGTTTATCCAAACACACGAAGGAAGTAGACACGTCTGTACAGTCAGACCTCGGATTACAGGTGGCCTGCACTTACTCTTTCTGCATCCATACAAACCGGGTTTTCAGGGTACTAGGTAGACCTGTAGTCACTGCAGTAGCTACAAATTCACAACAAACATTGCAACTTATTTTTCAGAAAGACAAGGAGCTGGCCCACTGCGACCCGTGGCCCTCGGCTGGAGGCGATTTGAGGAGGGCACATCTGCACCCATGCGTGTCTACCAGTGCCATCGCCCAAAGCGCTGCGCTCCATCCGCGTCTCACAGAAGATGCCCCGGGCCTTTGGGGCCACATGCTCCCCTGGGCCTGCAAAGGGGGTGGCTAGAGGATGGGCTGACCAGGCGTGCTGTTTCGAACGGGACAGGAAGCAACAGTCCTGCCTGCTCAGCCTAGGTTACAAGCACAGCAGGGGGCAAAGCCTCCTGAGCTCGAAGCTCAAGTTCATGGGACCCTGGGCCGGTCTCCATGCTGTGCTCTGCGCGGCTTCACTGGAAAGCAGGTAGCAGGTACGGGACTACCATCACGTGCACTGAGGCCCGAATAAGTTAACGTGTGGGACGCACTCTGCACCATCCCTTGCACGGAGCCGGCCCTCGATAAACGTGACAAGGACCACTGTCCTCGTTATCAGGAGTGGTCGTCTACCCGCTGGATAGGGAACTCAGGTCGATGGCGTGGGAACCATGCGGTTGATGAATTAGAAAAAGAAAAAAAAAAAAAGAAAGAAAGGAAAGCCCAAATTCCAGGCTTGGACCCCAGTGTCGGAACACAGGCTGCAAACAGCTGTCAAATCCTGACGTCTCTGTCATCGGGGTGAAATCACTGTCACCCACCTGCAGGCCTGTGCTGAGATGATGTCCCCTCAGGGAACTGTTAGGCTAGGCCCCCACCCCTTCTTCTCCCATCACCCCTGGAGCCCAAAGTTAAGGTGACCAGATGTTAACATTGGTGAAGCGGGACACCATTGACCGGCGGGGGGGAGGGGGTTCTTGATTAAAAATTGGGTCTATCTCCCACCGTTCCCTAGCTTGTCGTGCATTCTTTCCAAACATCGGGACTTTTTTAAAACGCCGCAGGACAAATTGTTAAAAATCAGGACTGTCCCACCAAAAGTGGGACGTCTGGTCACCTTACCCAAAGTACACAGTCACCCAGCCACTGAGTTGAAATGTCTGAACAGCTGACGTTCCCGAAGGCAAAGCTGCATCTGCGGCGTCAGCACAAAGGCTGTGGACACGCAGCACCTGACCTGCTGGCCCGTGACCATCAAGGGAAGCAGAGCAGCCTGGCCCGAGGGCCACAGGCTCACTGTGGACGTGGCACAACGGCAGGCTGCTGCAAGCCCTGCCCTTCCTCGGAATGTCACCGCATGCAACATGGAAGCGAAGGGGAGAAAGGGAGAAGTTCCTGCCGCATCCTCAGTGCTTCCGGGGAAGACAAAGGCCAGGGACCTGGATGTCATTCCCCTCCCCTTACAGACGGAAGCCCTGGCCCGCAGGGCGCACCGCACCCCCGTGACCTGGGTCCTGCTCCTGAGCCTCCTGCAGAAGGCAGGCCTGTCCCACTCCTGCATCGGGGGGCAGCCGTCTGTGCAAACGGTCGGTCTTCAAAAGCATCCCCCCTAGAGCAGTGCAGAGGCAGTTCTTGGGCCCTGGGGGTCTCTGCTCACTGGGGCCCTGCCCTCCTATGCCCGGCTGCACGGACAGGACCCTGCTGCAAACATCCGTCAACAGCCCGTAAGGACCCTCTGAACAAAGGTCCTCGTTTCCTCGAGGTACGAAACCGTCACCGCTCAACGGCTACACTGCGTGGCACCCGGCCGAGTCAGAAGTTTTAATTATCGTTTTTAGGAAACGCAGTGCTTACCGCTTGAGTGAGGCGCATGGGCACACAAATCACGGAGTTTTTGTTGGCTGACGGCACACCACCACCTCTCAGGGCTGAAATCACATCTCCAAGGCAAAATAATGACGCCGTGACACTCCATGTAAATCAAGAACTGCGTGTGGATTTATTTTACAGTTGAGAAAACAGTGGATTTAATTGTGTGAACCCAAATGTACTGTACAATATTAATGATAGAACATCAAAATGTATAATTAATAGTGCATCGCTTGCTTTGTTTTCATTTATTTATTCTTTTTTTTTTTTTGTCTGATATACATGCATCTGAAAGATGCACGTGCCAGTAAAACTTCTCTATTTAAATCAAGCTGCAGGAACTAAATTTTATTCAAAAATCGTGGTTTTACATTATATACACAGAAATTTAATATAAAATGACAATATAAAAAGTTAAAAGAGAAAGCATACAGCCAGAAGGTACAAAGGAAGTCGAATAGATTAAAATGGTACGATATGTAACGTATAGAAGTTTTCAAGCTGATGCCGCCAATTTACAAGGGAAGAGCTCCAACGCTTGCCCCCCTTTTTTTTTCATTTACCAACGCAGCACTCTATAGAAAGGTCAGCTTGTACCAAAGCTTACATTTGTAAATAACTATAAACCGCAGTATCTTACAGGAAAAAAAAAAAGGAAATAGCATTTTTACACATTTTTAAATAATAGCTTGCATACTTTTTTTGCCAAAAGTGGCATTTTTTTTTTTCTTCAGCATCCAGAAGGTTTGGGCATAGTGGCAACTGGGGTGTTTACTGCTGTTAGTTAGTTTGTTTGTTTGTTTTTTGTTTTAAACATGTGAAGTTGTGGCTTCCTAACCCGGCAAGTCCTAGACCATGTTCTGTCTTCCATCAGCGGCATGCATGCTTCCTTCATAAACAGTTCTGCATATAAAAGCTCATTTTCTTAATTAAATAAGTTTTGTGTCTGACACAGCTTTTGATCTGAATGAAACGCCTTTAAGCCTTTTTTCTTTTTTTTTCTTTTTTTTTTTTTTTGAGTGAAAGGCACAGAGATGCGATTACAGTCCTCAAAGGGTTAAATTCGACACTACGAGGTTCTGTGACCTTTATTGTCATGGCAACTTCGTAATTTTAGGATGTCTTTTTACCATTGTTATTTCGTCTTCCTTTCCTGCTAAGTCAATGTCTCTCGGAGTCGCGTGCCCCACCGTTTCCTACAAAAGAGAGCTTCGCATCAAGAACAGATGTGGAAAATAAAAGGTCAGACTTTGACTCACGGAAAAAGAAAAATAACATGCACATCGGACAGAGAGCATATAAATATAACTACAAAATATGGTGTAAGAAAAACCAAGGTCCAGACAGGCGGTTCGGCAACAGAAGGAAGGCTGATTTCGGAGGCTCAGGCCGGGCCTCGTGCAGACGAGGACGCCGCGTAGTGCAAGGTGCCGCGCGCGGGCCGGCGTCCCGGACGCTACTGCTTTTCCAGCTCCGTCACGTAGATCAGGTGGTCCTCCGGGGACTTGCCGTGGGTCTTGCTAAGGTGCAGCTTGACGGCGTGCTTGCTCGCAAAAGTCCGGTTGCACAGCTTGCACTGGAATGTGGAGCCCAGATCGTCCTCCGCGGCCCCCACGGGGCCCAGCGCTTTGCTGGCCAAAACTTTGGAAACGCTCTGCTGTTCTTGAATCTGGTTGAGTGGCAGCTTGGACAGGTCCTTCAAGCTGAAGCCCAGGTGTGTCTCTAGGTGATTGATGTACGTGGAAGCAGTTCTGAACTGAGAGGCACAATCGTTGCAAAAGAACACAGGGTGGCCTGTGTCCAGGTTCTTCAGGAACTTCGTCCCCCCTGTCCTCCTCAGCTGGTACTTGACGTTGGCCAGCCAGTGGCTGATGGTGGTCATGGACAGGCCCGTGAACTTGGAGATGTGCACGCGCTCCTGAGGGCCCAGGTCCGACAGGATGTACTTACCTTCCGGGGTCTCCCGCAGGCTCGAGGCGAACTGAGCCTGCAGGATGAGCAGGTGCTGGGGGTTCCAGTTGGACTGCCGCCCTTTCCTCTTGTGGACGGGCGACAGCTCGTCCAGCGCCTCCTCGAAGCTGCTGCCGTCGGCGTCCGACTTCTCGGACACCGTGGAGGGCGTGGAGGACTTGGGGGTCAGCCGGCCCGTGAGGTTCTTCACCATGTCCGAGATGTCCATGAGCGCGCTCTCCCGCAGCGGCGAGGACACCGCGTCGGCCGCGCCGGAGCCCAGCGGCTTGCTCTTGGCCTTGGTCAGGTCGATGGGCTGGTCGCTGTTCTCGTAGTAGTAGCGGTCGATGGCGTCGGCCGGCCGGGCGGGGGTGGCGGGGTAGACGGGCTTGTCCAGCATGCTGTTGCTGATCTTGTAGAGCATGGCGAGCGGGTCCAGCGAGGGGCTCACAGGCTTGGACACCTTGCCCAGGTGCGTGTTCATGATGGACTGCAGCGCGCTCAGCGGGCTGATGAACGAGGGCTCCGGCGAGTGGTCCGTGATGATGCCCAAGCTGCTGCAGCCGTTGGTGACTTTGGCTCTGAGGGGCTCGGTGCCGTTGGGGGTGTGGGTGTCCGCCGCGCCCTCCTTTCTGGCCTTGCTCGCCTCCGCCTCGGGGCCCTTCTTCTGCTGGGGTTTGCCGCCGACGTCCTCCGTCCTAGGGAAGTCCTTGTTCTCTTTGGCCGCCGGAGACGTGGCCTTGGCCGGGGAGCCCTTGTCCTTCTCCACGGGCCTCTCCTCCTTCTTCACGCTGACCTTGCCCGTGACCTTCTCCACCAGCTCCTCCATGGCTGACACGTTGCTCTTGTGCGGCGGCGGCGTGAGGCTCCCTGGGGAGTGCAGGAGGGCATTGTGCTCCGAGGACAGCGACTTCACGCCGCTGGCGTAGGACGGCTGCACCTGCACGCTCTGCACGGCGGGCAGCGGCTTGACCGTGCCCGGCAGCTGGTAGGCGGCGTGGATGCTGGGGTAGCCGCCCCACGAGGGGGCGCCGTTCTGGGCTTTGCTGATGGCTGTGGACACCGTGTTCTCCAGCGACTTGAGGATGTCCACCCCGCCCTTGGGGCTGTCGTCCAGGTCCTCCTCGCGGAGGTACTGGTAGAGCGCGGTGGGCTCAAACTTCTCGGGCGCGTCCTCGCTCTCCTCCTTAATCTTCTTCTCCGTGTCGCTGTCCACCGGCGCCTTCTCCTTCTCCGGCTCCTTCTTGTCGTCCGAGGTCACGGACCCCGCGGGAGAGTCGGGCTGCTTCTTGAGGTGGGAGGCGGGCAGCCGGGTGTGCGTGGTGGGCGGCAGGGGGATGGACTGGATCTTCTCTTCCATCACAGGGTCCAGCACCAGCTGCTTGCCTTTCTTGGAGGCCGAGGTGGTCACCTTCAAGAAGTGGCCGGTGACCATCATGTGGGCCGTGAGCTGCTGCAAGGTGTCGTGGGAGCTGCCGCACTCCATGCACTTGAGGATCTGCGCCTTGCGGGCCTCGAACTGCCAGGTGTAGCTGGCGCCGTTCTGGTAGCCGTAGCGGTTGTTGGGCGTCACGTAGGGGTTGGCGGCCTTCGGGTCCTTGGCCGACTCCCCCAGCATGGCCTCCGCCGCCATGCCCGCCGGCTCCGGGGAACAGGGGGACGCCAGGTCCTGCAGGGCTCGCTTTTTCGTGGAAGGGACCAGTTTGGTGATGGCTGGTACTGGCTCCTTGAGAGGCACTTTCTGGTAATGCTTTGTCTTGATCATGTGCACGCTGAGGTCCTGCAGGGACTCGAACGAGTGGCCGCAGTACATGCACTTGAGCACCTTCTGCGCGTCCTCCTTGCCCTCCATCTCCATCAGCGAGCGCTTGCGCGGCTTGGACCAGCGCTTGGTCTTCTCGGAGTCCTTGTCCCTGTTGTCGTCGCGGTAGTGGCCGGTCTCGTTCATGTGCACCGTCAGCTCCACCAGCGTGTCGTAGGCAGCGCTGCAGTCCTTGCAGCGGAACTTGCTGGCCCCGGTGAACACGGAGCCGTACAGCTTGTTGTTCTGCCGGTACAGCTGCACGGTGCTGAAGAGGCTGGGCTCGGGCAGCAGCCCGTACGAGGACGTCTGCTGCAGCGTCTTGGCCAGGGCGGCCTGGTGCCAGTCATAGCCCGAGCCACTGCCGCCACCGCTGCTGCCACCACTGCCACTACTGCCACCACTACTGCCACCCCCGCCACCGCCGGTGCTGGAGCCGGAGCTGGAGCTGGTGTTGGAGCCGGAGCTGGGCGTGCTCGTCGTGGTGGTGCCGCCGGTCACCGCGGTCGTGGCAGGCGGCGTGGGGGCCGGGGGGCAGCTCTCCTTCTGGCCGCCATCGTTGCTGCTGCTGGTGGGACTGGACTTCTTCAAGTCCAGAGCGAGGCTGGACCAGCAGGACTCCGAGAACAAGTTTGCGTAGACAGCCTTGATTTGTGCCAGGCTGTCCTGGGGGTAGCAGGCGCTGTCCGGACCCTGCGAGCCCTTCTCTTCTCTGGAGCACGAGTTCTTGAACTGGGCTAGCTGGTCGCTGCTTTCGCTGAAAGGCGAGCCGTAGCCGGCGTCCGGGTTGGTGGCGGTGCTGCCGGGCGAGTTCTGGTAGCTCGGGGCCTCTTTGAGCTCCGCTTCTTCATTGCACACGCAGTCACTGTCCGGAATGTCCACAGACAGCCCATCCTCCTCCGCGTTCTCTTCATCTATTTCTGCTGCCTTCAGTTCTTCCTCGGGAACATAAGCTACGAGAGAAAAATGGGACACGGTGAGGAGCAAACCATCCCCAAGGCCGCGCCTCCCCAGCACTTAGAGGGTCTTTAAGGAGACGTGTCTCCCCCGAGTCCCCAGCTACCAGGCTACCCCGCTCTGTACGACCACCCACTCTGCAAGTCGGCGGGAGACGGCCCGTATCAACCAGAACTTCCCCTCGTAAGCAAATGCACTCCAACGAAGGAGCCTCCGTGGACGGGTGGCCTCTTCCCCTTCTAAAGGTGGCCATTTGGCTGTGGCAGCTAAGCAGGAAGGGCAGCCACTGTCACCTCCTCCTGCCAGCTTCTCCTTTCCCAGCGATGATGAGTGAGTCCCTCATGCCTTCCCATCAGGCGGGACCTACTCAGCACATGTCACACACGGTATTATGTGGTCTCCATGAACAAAAACACCCCTCAGTGGCAAGCAATGACCACGCTCCGGTCTTCACATAAAAGGAGCCCACAGCACAGCAGCGCCGTCCCCTGCCTGGACGGAGCACAAGTCACCCATGGGGGGGACACCAGATAGGAGCCCCAGAGTCCTGGGTGCACAGGGCAGCGTTATTCACAGGAGCTCAAGGTGGAAACCACCCAAATGTGTACCTGACAGAGGAACGGATGAACAGAATGTGGTGTATTGTTCAGCCCGAGAACAGAAGGACATTCTAACAGCTGCCACAATATAGATGAACCCCGAGGACCCTGCGCTGAGAGAAGCCAGAAATGAAAGCACAGACTCCCTGAGTCCACTTCTACGAGGTCCCTAGGGGAGGAGAATGCACAGAGACAGGAAGCAGAAGGGTGGGAGCTGGGGATTGGGGGAGGGGTGGGAAGAGAATGTTTAATGGGGACAGAGTGTCGGTCTGGGAAGATGACGGTGGTGCTGGTCACATCACAATTTGAAGGCACTTAATGCCACTGCACAGTACACTTCAAAACAGTTAAGATGGTCATTTCTATGTTATGAGCGTTTTGCCACAATTACTATTTTTTAATTTTAAGAAGGACCATAGTATATGCTACAGGTTACATCTGCACCACAGAGACTTCTTGGGTTGAAGACAGCATTTCCCAGGGGGAAGCAGAGGACACGGACAGCCGTCCCATGAATGAGAAGGTTGGAGGGCATATGAATCATTAGATGAAACCTGACTTTTTCCTGTAGGACATCTTAGATCCTTTAATATGTGACACGCCTTGTTAATCCCCAGGGGAGGTAACTGCATGTGACACCTCCTACCTCACTTGACCAATGCACTTCACTTATTTTCACTGTTACTATCTTTGAGGGATTAACTAGCTGAGCTACTGTTCCGTCAACTACTTGGGACCTTGGAGGTTAAAAGATCTTCCAGAAAGGCCCTAGGAAAATGCACTGCGAGGACCTGAGAGGGGTGTCTCATTAAGTATAATCACTCATTATCACATTATCAGAGCCAGATCCTGAGGGGATGTGGCAAAGAGCAATGCGTTCTCTGGGATGGCTGACAGGAGACACACAGAGCATCTTGGCCGTCCAGGGCCCGGCAGCGATGGCAGGGCGTCACGTTCCCCAGGCACGCTCTCCTGGGCGTGAGCACCACCGTCACCCGTGTGAACACATGCACTCTCACACACACATGCACAGCCGGTGACAACTGAGCGGGCCATGTGGCTGGACCCGTCAGAATACAGCAGCCCCCCCGCATCCATGGGGTCCATTCCGAGACCCCCAGTGGATGCCTGAACCCGCAGATGGTACCGAACTCGCAGATGGCACCGAGCCCTCGATATACTGGGTGTTGTCTATACATACATGCCTGGGGTACGGGTCAGTTTATAACTAGGCACCATCAGTGATCGACAACAATAAAATGGGATGATTGTAACAATAACGTTGGGATGACCTGAACCCAAGAGCTGTGAAGCCATGCTCCTCGGTCTGCCAACCAGGACAGCTACTAAGCGACTCATGGACGGGGAGCGTGGAAAAAGTGGAGACAAAGGGATGGGTCCTGTGCCAGGTGGGGCCCTGTGAGATTTCCTCACGCTCTTTGGAGCAGCCAGCCACTTCACACTTACGGGTTGGTTATTTCTGGAATTTTCCATCTAATGTTTTCAGACTACGGTTGACCGCGGGTCACTGAAACCTTGGAATGTGAAACTGGGGTAAGTGCGATGCTGTACCTCCAACACCCCACGCTTTCCCACATGAGGGCCCTGTCCCCCGTCGGGGTGAAGGTATGAGCGGCCCCAGTCCACGTGTCCACTCGACTCGCAGCTGAATGCACAGCAGCAACCCGCTGACAAATCCGGGGCCACAGTTCCACGAATAGCACGCTGCCACTGCGAGCACTAACCCACAGTGTGAGGCCCAGGGTCTAACTTCAGCTGTCGGCACCTGGATAACACCGCAGATAACCCCGTGGCCCTCCTATAAAGTACAAAGCTCACGCGATGCAAGAGTGATGGCCGAGCTCACGTGCATTTTCATTCTGTCCATGACTGTTCCAGGTATAGGAGGGCCAGGGTTCTGAGGGCTCACACGTGGGTGCTCAGCCCCAGGGGCACATGCAGAAGCACTGGTCTCTCCTGTGCTCTACCCAGGCCTGGCCTGGTGGCCGTGGCTCAGCCCCCGGGCCCACCTTGGTGCCTGGTGACACTTCAGGCTGCGGGCATCCTGGGCAGGCCACACGCGAGTGAAGCGTCTCACCTGGAGCAGCCTGGCTCAGCTACACGGTGAGGGCTCCCACCGCCTACCCCCCAGTGTGCTGGGTAAGTAAACAGAAACGGGGAGCCCACTGCAACCCTAGAGTTTGCTCAGCACCCACCTGTCCTCGCCTGCAGAGGTGGCATTGCTGGGCCTGAAGCGGCCCATGAGAGACACAGGCGGCCTCGAAGAGTGTTTAAAAGGGGCTTTTTCTCTCTGGCTGATGAATGCACGGGCGGTGTGTTGAGAGAAGCAGCTCTTCATAAATATCTGTGTTTTGCAAAATCTGGTGTGGAGTGCTCAGTTTAACAAACATGGATGAGCCGTGTTACACCGTGTCTGGAACAAAAGAGCGGGAAACCAAGCTCCCGAGAGCCCCCGGCAGCCGCTAGCCAGACCCCGGAATGAGGGGGCCCCGGGAGGGCGGGCCCAGCGGGGCTGGGGTGTGGGAAGGGCTGTATGCATCATGACTTTATCATGTTAGTAATAAAACGCAAAGGGGAGAGAAAACAATGAGGGGTGTGCATGGTATCGGGGTTCCTGTCTGAGAGATTTCAGTTGTGGAGCGTCTGCCCCCCACAACCACCCTCACGCCGCCTGCTCCTTGCCCCCCGACCAGGGAGCTGATGGGGGAGCTGCTGCAGGCCCCGCCCCCGGGCCCTCAACCCTGCCCACTCCGTGTTCACGTGATGTGTCAGGTCAGCCTCCAGCCCACGTGCCCCCGTGCTTCTGTGGCCCTCTAGGTCGTACAGGTTGCTCATCCTGAGAAGTGGATGCTATTTGGCTGTTTTACTATATATACATATACTACCATGTTCTTTTAGCTCATTGCACCTGTTGTTTTTTTAAGATTTATTTTATTGTTTGAAAGAACAGAGAGAGAGAGAGAGAAGGGGGAGGGCCGGGAGCAGTCTCCACAGCTGTAGGTCATTGCTGGTGACCTGGTTTCACTCCACACAGGTGGAGGTGGGGCTGCACAGGTGGGAACGAGCCGGGGCCTCCTGCCTGGGAGGCGGGAACCCTCACCACGGAGCCGTCCCAGCGTTACCCGCTGTGCTGTAGCTCAGCACACGGGGTTGCACCGGCCGGGGCTGGGACTCAAACCCCGCTGCACCTATTCTTTTCATTTAACTTTTCAACTCGACTCTACAAGGGGCATGAGGGGCACAGACCCGGGGGCAGCGGCCCTGTGCCCCCTCTGCTGGATGCTCTCTGACCTCAGCTCTCCCACGCCCAAGAGCTGCCCAGGGTCACCCTCACCTGGAGCACTCACGGCCATGTGAGGACACATGAGGGGACGGCTACCACTGCCAATGGGTACTGCCCCACCGGTGGGCACAGGGGAGCCCACGGAATGTTCTAGACTGATTCCGTGAGCAGTCGGCCAGTCTCCCATGCCAAGAACCTTCGAGGGCTGGCTCTGTCCCAGGCCCCAGCAGTAGTAATGACAACAGTTCCTGGAGCATACCCTGCCCTCCTGAGCCCTAGTGGCCGACACCACCCAGCACGGGACCCTCATCTCCCAACCTCCTCCCAGCTAACCGCTCCCCTTGGGGTCCACGCTGGGCTGCAAAGCACCTGGCCTCACTTGCAGACCCGTCCTTGAAAAGCAATGCCCAAGCCACCACACACACACACACCCAACCCCCACGGTTCCAAAGCTGGGCTCCGCCTGAGGGTCTCACAACCCAGAGACAGGCCCTTCTGAAGAATGATGATGAATGCACTGGGTTTCATTTCAAGTGCTGGGGGGACCTGGGAGGACAGGAGGTTGGGTCTCTCGGGACCACGGCTGAGAAGGTGGAAGTTCCCAGACTGGACCCCATGGGGCCCAAGCACAGGACCCGTGGGACACCTGGCTCAGGGAGGAATGGGCCACGCCTGTCACACAGGGCAGGTACCGGCAGTAGGGGTGGGTGTGCAGGGGGCCACCGGAAGGAAGAGTGAGCCCTGTGGCCGGGGCACGTGGGGCAGGCTGACATCCCATCTACTTGTCTCTTCAGGGCCCCACCTCTAAGGCCACTGTTGTGGTTTCCTATTGGAGGACAGACCCTCATCATCATCATCATCACAACATTAGGACAGAGGCATGGAAGGGACAGACTGATGGGTGACCCCAGAAGGTACCCCAGTTAGTCTCCTATGGACTGTGGGACCCACACTCAGTCACTCCCTCCTCCGGGCCTCAGTTTCCCCAGCAGCGCAACCGAGCAAGGACAGGTGTCTTTGGGGGTGTAGGGAGCCGTCCTGGAATGACAGCACCGTCGTGGTCATTCTCAAGCATGACCCTGGGCTGCCCGGCCCGCCTCCTCCTCACGGCCTGCAGGCTCTAAACACGAAGTGGAAAATGCACAGGGCAGGCTGTCGCGAGGCCCGTGGCTCAGCATCACCCTCCTGTGTCAGTGGGGACAATCAGCACGACCTCACCGACCTCACCCACAAAAGCGGGCCCGGCGCTGGCCAACGACCTGGTGTAGACGGTGCACCTGACACCCAGCCGCGGAGCGCTCGGGAACTACCGTGTTTCCCTGAAAGTAAGACATCCCCCGAAAATAAGACCTACTTACAGTTTTGCCTCTCGCTGAAATACGTATAAGGCATCCCCCTGGAAATAAGACCTAGCGCATCTTTGGGAGCAAAAATTAATATAAGACACTGTCTTATTTTCGGGGAAACAGGGTATAAGACACTGTCTTATTTGGGGGGAAACAGGATAGCTCTCCCCTGTCTGCACTCTGGGGCCCCTCCCGAGAACCGCAACTCCTGCCAGGGGACAGACGAGGGAAGGGAGCGGGGACCCGCACGGAGCAGGGACCACTATGGGAAGCTCCTCCCAGGACGGGGAGACGGCAGAAACATGTGACAAGCATCAGGTTGGGAACCTTGGTCTCTAAGCTCTGTCCTCCTCACTAGCACGCACAACGGAGAGCCAGCCATGAAGGCGGAGAATGCGTATTTAAGTGACAAGTATATAACCCAAGTCTTTGGTCCCTGCTTGGTTACTGGCTTACAGTAAACACCACACATCCTATTGCATTGCCACCTGGTGAAACTACACCATCATACCAAATTACATGTTTATCTACATCAAACTAGGTTTTAGACGACAAATGTGATCTCTATGAACAGATGGCCATTAGATCACAATACATTCACTCCGAGGGGCCAGCTCCCCGAAGGGGCTCCCGCACACCTAAGTGATAAATGCATAGCCCCAGCTCGTTGCAGAATCTTGCAGCACACAGTTTCTTCCAAATTTATAATTGATCACTTGTAAAGTAATGTCACCTCTGTTTCGGAGAGAACAGGTGGTTTTCATGAAGGTTAGAATAGTCTGGGAAATAAAAAATGCAAAGAAAGCAGATACGGGTACAGAGCTCATTCCACTCTGAGAGGACGTGCCCATAAGCAGGATACATGTGAACGTACAAACATAAGTTCTGATTATTTCGGCAGGAACGTTGACACCCAGCCAAGCAAAGCCGAGAGGCTATTTCTGCTCTGACGTGAGAGGGCCGCTCTTCTATCACTTTGCCAAACTTCTATTGCCCTGTTCCAATCGCTAAAGTGCTGTTTTGCTAAAGCATGGCTTATAACAGAACAGCTCTTCCTTAAAACCCAACAGAAGCCGTGTTCAAGAACTACAATAAAATAGCCTACGGTTTTTACCCAATCCCAACCTTAATTAGGAATACACCGGTAACTTCCTTAAAATAAAGAGCATGTCTTCTTTCTCTCATTGCCCCTGAATTTAATTTCAAGTTAAGTGAGAAATAAGATACCTCATTCCGAGAACCCTCCCATCAGTAGGATTCTTGTCTAGAGTTCGTTGTGTGAGACAACAATATAATTTTTAACAAGGGGGTGGGGTTAGCCCAAATCAGAACTTAAAACATGATTAAAAAGACCAAAAACATTCTTTGCTGACTGTTAAAGATGCCAAGAAGTAAAAGAAAAGAAAAAAATATATACGAGACACTTGACACATTAAGAGACGAGTAAAATGAAGTGAGGAGAGCAAACAGTAAACAACTCTTGTATGAACCTGGGGAAACGGAGATTTCTGGACTGTGCGTGTTAATACGTGTGCAAACGTTCTCCTGCTCCACAAAGTAGAAGGCTGGCCGTGCACGCCCAGTGCCAGGCACTGGGAGACAGCGTGCTATTACTGTCACTTCTTACACCGCTGAGCAGAGGTGCACCTCACGCCGGGGCCGTGTGATGAGCCGGGGTCCACAAAACCAACGTTAGCAACTCAGGCTCCAAAGCCCGGCTTCCCGCCTGGCAGGGCCGGACAGACTTCCATCAGACAGTCCAAGAGTCACCCACAGGGACGGCACTTAGAAATTCAGACAGGACACCTAGCGCAAAAATCTCTCTCCAAGCCGCGGAAACACGTGCAAAGTGGGGGGGCCTCGTGTCAGGGCCTGTCCACACTCAGCGAACACCGCACGCGTGCCTGTCACAAAAAACTGACCGTGACGGTCCCCAAACCCAGTCACTTCGTCCCACGGCACAGGCTGCTCCCTGCAAAGCCCACGGTGAGAAAGGGAACTTCGGCCGGCCCTCATGGAGGGCTTGGAACAAGAACCAGGGAGACGAGGGCAGCGGGGTGTGTAGCCTCCGAACCTCACAGACCTTCTGGCTCAGAAGCGCGCCTCCCTTTTCAAATCCGGGAACTCATTCTTGCAAACGCACAGGACAAAAGAGGAGAAAGGGGACCGTGAGCCCTGAGGAGTGCGGTGTGGACCCCACGCGGACCCACAGACACCGACGCTTAACTCAGAACTCGGAGAACGTCTATCGTTAGACACGCGACGGTCAGACATAATCCTGGCCCGCTGGGACACCCACAAGCTAAAACAGCCCACACGGTCCTTTCTATACTCGATTGGAAGCTTAATACGAGGTCACACAACACCCAGCTTTCTTGAAATTCCCTTCATAACAATACTGATTTAGTCTGAATGCACTATCATGATAGAAAATACTCTCTTGCTGTAATAATCAGGTTTATTTGTACTATTACCAGTGAATTCTCATAATTGCTTTCCTTGATGCTTTTGAAGTTCGTCTTATGTAGGCAGAAGGAGAAAGCGAAAGAGCCAGTGGGGGTTGCGGGGGACTCCTAAAAGCTTATGAGTTTACATCATTATCTGCCACGATCTTTTGTGTTCATTACAAGCTACCATTTCCTTAAAAATGTTTAGTTCGTACAAGTATAGATGGACCAGAATGCACTGCAGCGTTTGCATATCTTTTTTTATTTCTAGTGATGAAACTGTTGAGAACAATAGCCTTCACGAGGAGAACGCACAGTTTCTAGCCTGAACGGTCGTTCTGTGGAAGGCTACTGAAGCGCAGAAAAGGACGTCAGCGCGACAACCGTGCCGTCTTCTCCACTAAGACCCTCCCCTGGCACCGTGAGCCCCCCTCTGCCAACGCCCACTGCCGCACCTGGAACCTGACGGCTTGGAAGTGGCGACTGCAGTGCGAAATTCTCCTTCCGCCATCACACAGGGACATAAATGGCACTTCTCCCCATCCGATGAGACAGAGTCCAAATCGTCGTTCCTGCTTCCTTTTGTGTTAACACAGCTTTGCCTTCCCTCCCCCACCCTGCCTGAGCCTCACATGTGGTGTGGAGGGTGCCGCTGTGAGCACACACGATGTGTCCTGCCATCAGAGAGAGAACCGTGAGAGAGAGACCCAGAGGGGGACCAGGGAGACCCACAGGGGACCACCCACAGCAGGAGAGGAAGTGCTGTGGGCCTCCGCGCTTGCAGGGGTGTGTGCATGTGTGTGCGTGCATACATGGCTGTGTGTGCATGTGTGTGCATGTGTGGGGCTGTGAGTGTATGTGCAGACACTGTGCATGCATGCATATGTGGGACTGGGTATGTGCATGTGTGTGCGTGCATGCACGTTTACACATGTGAGTGTGCATGCATACATGGATGTGTGTGCTTGAGTGCACATGAGGGCACGTGTATTTGGTGTGTGTACTTGTCTGTATACGCATCAGTGTGCGTGAGTGCATGCATGGGATGTGACTGTGTGCATGTGTTTGCATGCACACATGTCTGTGTGCACATGTGTGTGTCATGCATGGGGTGTGTGCATATGTGTGCGGGCATGGCTGTGAATGTGTACATGCAAGGGTGTGTGTGCTTGAGTCCATGCGTAAGTGTGTGTGCATACATAAGTGTGGGCATGTGTGTGTATTCATAAGCATGTGAGTGAATAAAAATTAAAAATACATATAACCCCTCATTCTCAAAACAGAAGTGAGATGACTGAATGTTATGGTTAGATTTCCCTTTCCTTGAAAACATGTTAACTCCTGTTAGTATTTTTGGCCCTACACGGATGCTAATGTCGCAGAAGACCGTGTCGTGGGTGAGGTGAAGCTCTGTGCACTCGGAAGCAGTGGACGCGCTCCTGCTGGATCCGAGTCGGACACTGACACCATGAGCCCGGACGGCTACACCGTAAGTACACGCACGCGACCCGAGAAAAGACTTCCGTCTCAAATCGTAATTACACCATTCGGGTAAATTGGATAAAAAATACATTTCTAAACCTGCAGCACAACATTCTTAAAACATCTTCGTTTCATTAAGGAAATGAAGACCTGCTCCATCCCCTAGTCACTGTCAGGACTGGTGACAAGTGACAGCTGTCTTTGCTTTTAACGGCTAAATGTAGTAAACTTCCAAATCCCCTCGATTCTTAATGACACCAGCTGAGCCATTGGGGGTGTGTGCCCCCAAATCTGCTCCAGGTCCTGCACCCCAGTTACACGCACCCCGCGGCGTTGCCTGAGCCGTCCTGCTCCACGGAAGCAAAGGTGCAGAGCTCAGCTCTCTCGCCCCCTCGTGCCCGGCAGATGAGCAGAAGTGTGGGAGCCCTGCAGAAGGGGCCGCTCAGCAAGCGAAGACAGGCTTGCCCCCGACATGGTGTGCATTCTACACGTCAGCTTTCAAACAGAGCCTTCAAAACCCCACGGGTACCAGGCGGCTCCTCAACACACCCGCCCACACGAGGCTACGCACACGCACGCACCTGCTCCGGCCCAAGTAAACATGCGGGTGAAAAGCGAGACTCTGCTCCCGCCATGCCCCAAATTTCCAGGTGTGGGGCCATTCCGATGCTGGCAGCGACTCTAACGGGCTAGCTGACTGCACGTTTCTACTCTTAACTCACTTGGATTTTCAGCAATGCCGTCTAGATAGGAGACAGGTACTGATACCAGAAACGAACTCATGAATACCGCATGTTAGCATGGAAACACGTCACATGATCCACATTAACCCCCTGACATAGAAATTAAATGAATGCCTATGTGAGCATAGGATTTTTCAACTTAACATTTGCACGTGCAATATCCAGTATTGGACTCACATAACTTGTACACTTTGATTCCCAATCTGGCATGTTTGGTAGCTATAAATTGCATGTAACTCAGCTGTCCTCTGAATTTCATCAGTGACTCATCTAGGGAGACATCTTCATGCATAATTGTTCCAACTTATTATTCAAATAGTCGACTATACTTCACACTTTTCGTATCTGTCTTCTTTACATATAGTTTCATTATCCACAAAATAAAGAAACTGATGATATAGCCAAGAAACGTCTGTGAGGCACAGTTCTTGAAAATGTCAGTATCTCTAATATTGTTCTTTTGACCAGCACGTGCCTATTTTAGATTTTTGTACTTGCGACATTATGATACATAACGAAAGGTAGGCTTTCAACTCCTCACGTGTTACTGGAAACCATTCCTCGGCCTTTTTCGAGTTCTGGTTCTTTACCTTTGCCTTGTGTTTCTATTTGTTTCTACGGTTATCATTTAAAAAAAAAAAATCATCACTTAGCACTTGTTTCAAAACACAGAGAGGCGCAGGATTTGCTTCTAGTCTTCACAAAACTAAAACATTTATACCAGCAATGGGGTAAATGGTTTTATAATTGAAATATTTTCTTTTTCTTGCCAATTCTATTCTTCATCTCCTGAATCACAACCATCCCTGCCTGATACAGATACAGGTCTTGTGCGTTTACTTTGAACATTACATTGGGTAGGGCCACCTTCACTTGAATGGGAATCTTCTGCTGAATAGTCAGCCGTATGAAATTGTTGAATATCAGTCTCTCTGTTTTCACTCAAATACCCCATTTGGTTTTCAGAGTCACTTTGGTGCAAATTCAAAACAGGTATCTTGAAGGGGTTATGTCTACAGTTCACACTCTAACATTGAATATATACAATTACTTCTTAATAATATTTGCATTAGAACTGCACTCAAAGCAAATTACCTCTGCTCACCTCTCAGACACGCCAATGTTTACAGTGGCTTACGAAACGCATGGCATGCCCCACACGTCCTTGTCTGTCGAGGGGCTAACACACTTGAACTTACAAAGCGTGCGAGGACATTGCACACCTGAGGTTGCCTCTTGCTAGAAGACCTGCTATTTTCTCTAGACGTAGCGTCACGCATGTAGGACACACGGTGCAAAGGAACTGAATTCTAATTAAAAAAACAAAAACAAAACAAAACTGTGCAACAGCACCAGCAAGTCACACATCACGGTTCTTCTTCACGTGGACCACTAAGGAAATAAAGTGATTTCTTTTGGCAAAGTGGGTAATTTATAATTACAGGGAAAGGAAGACAACCCGGGTTCCCCTTCCTCCCTTGAAGTCCGGGTTCTAAGAGACGGCCTAAAGCTACCCTGGGGTTTCAGCCACTGGCGATCACGCTGGTTGGCAGCCCATTAGAGGGCCCGGCCCTCCCAGGCTCTCTCCCGCCCTCAGGATGGAAGGAGCGTTATTAGCAGAGGTCTGCAGAGATTCTAATCTCCGAGATTCACTCGCCCCTGCTCTTCTATCTGATCAGCTGTATTTCCAGCATTCTCATTAGGGTCCCATCACCACCGGGGTGGGGATGAGTCAGGCCAGGCGCCCGCCCCACTCTGCTCTGTCCAGACGATTTCATGGAAATGTTCATTTTCATCCCTGCTGGCAACGTTAGAATGGAAGTATTTAACCTGTTTCCGTTACTGATACAAATTACCAGGATGGGGCGGGACAGACGTTAGAACCCCGCCACACAACCGACTTCCATCTGTTCTGTACGGGAAGCGTGAGCGAGGTCCCGTGATCCGGCCTCGATGAGGTCCCCTCAGTTACCAGACTCGCTAACGCGGCACCTCAGCACCCCACCGGCTTTCTTCGGGGCAGTTCCCAGGCAAGCGGGGCTCGTTTAACCTGGAGGAGAAGCCGTTGTCAGTGATGTTCTGATCAGGTGCGCCGAGAGAGCGGGAGGTGGGGGCGTCGGGGGTGGAAGACGCAAGAGCCAGGCAAGAGGAAGCAGTCGTGTCGAAAAGGTTGCCTTCCCAACCAGAATGATGGAAGGCAAGTCAGTGAGAGACGCCAGGACTCAAAGGTGGCTGTCACTTCACATCGACACTGGCATGACTCACCTAGACAGGTGACACTTAGCTGGAGCATAATCCCCCTGCACCACCGAGCACAGGGGAGATGCAGGCTCCGTCGGGCCGCGTCAGGCTGCGGGCCCGGGGTGCCTGGGGCACCCGGAGACGCGGATTGAGCAGGGGCACGATTTCACTCCTCACTTGCATCCCTGAGAGCGGCTGCAGCTACAGTCTCCCGGCTAAACAGACGGAGAGGTGCTGGAGTCTAGTCCAGGTCCAAGCCCTCAGCCTTCTTCACGTGATGTGTCCCTGAGATCCATGCAGAGGCCGGAGTGAGGCCCCCCCTGATCAGGGGGTGCTCGGGCCCTTCCACCAGTCATCACTTTCCTTTTTAGAAGTCCAACAGAAGCACAAGTCCCAGCTAGCCTGAGCACGCGTCCTCTTTCGACTTCTTCTAAAAGGCCGCAGCTCACGACGGCGTGTCCAAGTGACGTCCCTGCAGACGGGGCCCCTGGGGGACGCACCGGGTTTGGTCAAGACAACTTCCAGGCCAAGGCTTTAAAAGAGAAGACTCATTCCTGGAGCATAAGAGCCAAGACACAGGGATGCTGGAAGCGGTTTGAGAGCTTGCCTCGCCATCAGGAGGTCCAGGGTTCAATTCCCGGCCCCGGCCTGTGCAACCCCGTGAGCTGAACTGTGGTGCAACTGGTAACCACCAGGATGGCTCAGCGGCGAAGGTTCCCGCCTCCCATGCGGGAGGCCCTTGGTTTGGTTCCCGCCCTACGCGGCCCCACAGCCACTTGGGTGGCATGAAGCCATGTCACAACTAATGATGTACAACCACGGAGGCAGCTCTGGGCCCTCCCCCGCCCCCCTCACCTTCTCTCAAAAACAATAAGATAAATCTTTAAAAAGAAACAAGACGACTGTGCTGCAGCCGTACCCTCGGGACAGACTTTGTCACCTGAACCAGCTGAAGGAAACCACGCCGCCCCCGCCGGCCGCCCGGCCTCTGCTGCGTGTCTCCCGTCTGCCTCCTTTGTTTCTGTTCAGAAAACCGCTTGGAAAGAAATGCTGGGCAGGTTTACATCAATCAGATAAAAAGGGGAAAGGAAATGTTCAGAGGAAGAAAGAGAAGAAGCACATACTAAAAAAAAAAAAAAAATAGAAACTACCCTGAAGTGGAAAGTAGCAAAGTCAAGTCGCACGCAGAGAAAAGGGTGCTGGGCACCAAGAGTCCTCAAATCCCTGCCACGGTCATGTGGAAGAAAGGTACACGCGTGTACGTCTTCTGTGTACAAAGGGTAACAAGCCCCAGGCCACCACCTGAAGTTCCTCCCACGACAAGAGCAATGAAATATATTCTGGGAGCATGACCTGCCGAGATGGAGAGAATGACTATTTTTAGCCCACCTGTCATTTATGGTGGAGGACTGATAATATACTTTTTTTTTCAAAAGAAATTATTGGCAAACAGTTCATACCCTCAGAATACCTGCTCAACCAGCACTATGCTTCAGGTAAAACTCAGCCACTCACAACAGGCACTGCGGACCCTTCCTCTGCACCGGACGGGACGTCCGGGCTCAGCCGGGATTGACTGTTAGCCTCCCGCCCACACAGTCTGGGGCAGCCTGCTGTTCGGCCCCACGCCCACATGGGGAAACTGAGGCACGCAGGCTAACTGAGCTGCCCCCCGGCTGCGTAATCAGCAGGTTGCAGGGCAGGACTCCCCCAGGGGGTGGTTGAAGCCGGGCTCCTGACACAGACACGCTGCCACAGGGGGCCACGCCTGTGAGCGGCTTCAGTGGCGTGAGTCTCACGTGAATTCCGCCTTTAGAACACGCGCTTAGGGCAGTCAGGGCTTTACCCACGTGGATGTCAGCAAAGCTGTTCTGCCCCAAGTGACCGACGACCGGGGAGTATTGCTGCGGCGGCGGGACAGCCCCACTGGCATACCTTTCCAGCCATAGGTACTGGCCCAGGCCGGTCACTGAGACAGCAAGTAGGACGGCGTGAGCAGGAGCTGGGGGAGGGAAAGCAGGGCCCGGTTGTCTATTAGGGACAGAGTTTCCGTTCGGGACGATGACAAAAGTCCTGCAGACGAACGGTGGTAAACAGCTGCACAAAACTATGAATGACAGAATCCTGAACCGTCCACTTCAAAATGGTTAAAGTGATCAATTTTATGTGATATTTTGCCAATAAAAAAAAAAAAGGATAAAAAATAATGCGTTTCCAACCGCATCAACCCAAGCTCCTACAATAGAGTCACCTCCCTGCCACCCCAGACACCTGGCCAGCCTTCTGTGACCCTCGTCACCTGTGCGGTGGTGGCCACGGGTCTAGTGGGGTGTCCTCTACTGCAGGGCCCCCCAATTCCCTGTCTGTGGCCTATTAGGATCCGGGTCGCACAGCAGGAGAAGAGTGAGGTGGCTGAGTGAGTGAAGCTTCATCTGTACTTACAGCCGCTCCCATCGCTCACATCTGTACTTACAGCCGCTCCCATTGCTCACATCTGTACTTACAGCCGCTCCCATTGCTCACATCTGTAGTTACAGCCGCTCCCATTGCTCACCTCACCACCTGAGCTTCACCTCCTGTCAGATCAGCAGCAGCACTAGATTCTATAGGAGCAGGAACCCTGTTGTGAATGGTGCACATGAGGGATCTAGGCTGTGGCTCCTTAGGAGGATCTGAGGCCTGATGGTCTGAGGTGGAGCTGAGGCGGAGATGCTAGTGCTGGGGAGCGGCTGCCAATACAGACGCGCATGAGCAGAGAGGTCTGACTGCACAGAGACCATCACACACCAGTTGCTTGCAGACGCGTATCAGAACCCTGTCAGTGAGTGGAAGTGACAATTAAGCTGCATCAGGTGGCAGAATCCAACACTGATTCAGCATCATGGTGAGTTGTATAATTAGTTCATTCTATATCACAATGTGGTAATAGAAATAAAGTGCATTATAACTGTAATGTGCTTGAATGATCCCGAAACCATCCCCCTGCCCCGGGTCTGTGGAGAAATTTGGCTCCTGGTGCCAAAAAGCCGGGGGATCACTGGGGTCCTGGGCCGGGTCTCCCAAAGCCACAGCAGCTGAGCGGCCCTTGGCCCTGGACGCTCCCACAGCACCTGAACGAAGCGGAATCTCACTGACTGAGGGCTGGACGAGTGAACTGAAGAACAGGCGAACACCCAGTGCAACCAAACACGTGAACGGCGTCGCCTTGTCCGTACACACGCCATGAATTTCCACGTGGCCCGGTCACCTGGGCAGTAGGCTGGGTGGAAGCAGGGCAGACATCACTTAGCTTCACGATCTCTAATATAAAAACATGGGCTTAAAAGTCCTTAAAGAAATAAGAGAACACACTGCCACTCTGTGCACCTTCATCCATCCATCCATCACGCTCAACAACTGAAGGCCCTAGTGATCTGACCGGGACCATCGAGGGAAGAAAAGGGGGTGGAAAAGGGAGAGAGCCCCCCTCGCAGTCCCGTCTCAGAAGCTCCGTCCCTGCTGAGTGGCACCTCCCGCTAAACCGGTGAGAGTATCTGTCAGAGCTGTCCTGCTACACCATTTGGCTGATGTCAAACCTAAATAAACCAGATCAGAAACCCAGCGAGCGGCAGCCCAGAAACGAAGGGGCGCGGGGCGGGTGGGCCGCAACGCGCGTGGCTTGCTTACTGATTTTGGGGGGCGGGGGGCGGGGAGCAATCACTTCAGTCATTTGCACTACTAATGTCCAATTCGGCTCCCTTTCATTCTCCTGATTTAGGTGGTCAGAGCGGCTCCGGAGCCCACACGGGAGGCCGCGCTGTTTAGCAGGGCTGTTTAATGGGAAACTGGCAGTCTTATTTCTTTCCTAGATTTGGTTTGTCACTAGGTCTCCATTACATGCCACTCAGCTTTGATGTCTTTGGACAGCCCTGATCAAAAGATGTCATTTGACCTACACAGCATGGCAGGAACTTGGAGAGTCTCATAAAGCGACACTCTGGCTGTAAATAAAATGACATTATTATTTCCTCTCTCCCATCATGTAGAAAAGCCAATTATGGTAATGCGCTGCGTGTCAGTGAGCATCCAGCCGTCTTCGCGGCGCCGCGGCTACAGGCGTGAGGACTGGAAACACCTGCCCGCCGGGCAATGGAGAGGAAGGGTCTGAGAGACATCTTCGGGGCGGCTCATAGAATCCCAGACAGCAAGAGGTGTGCACGTCAGCACACCCATCGGAAGTGCAAACGCAGACGGTTACGCTTCCCGATGATCTGGGCATGTCACCGTAGGTGATGTACGCGCCCGCACCGCAGCGGCCAGGACCACACCGTGCGTCTCTGAGCACGTGGCCGACAGGACAGGCCCTAAGCAAACCCTCGTGCCCACCCCCACTTCAGGAAGCCCACCAGGGGTGGGCGTGGGGGGCCCTAGCCTTCTCCCTGAGACTCGCTTAGAAGGTCCAGTCCTAAGGCGCAGCCCTGCCGCCCTGTTCTGTGAGATGAGACCAGGCGGAATGCCCTGCAGGGGCCTGTGCTGGGACTGCTTCCGAATGCCCGGGGGCCATCCTGTGCACAGGTGCACAGGGGTCACCATCTCCCTCCCACCCAGCCTGTGCCCCAACGGAGCGTGCACACTGAAGACCGCTCTTGCTCCCGGGAAGTGCATGCCCACAGCGCAGCTTCCTTGCGGCGGCTGCGTCTCTAGCAAGGGATGAGCGCTTGGGGACAGGAGCGTGTGTTAAGCAGGGGCCACGTTTATCGGTGTGATTATCCGCTCAGCTCCTGGGCCTCTGCTCCTCGCATGGTCTCCCCTGATTCTGACACACACCAGCCCACCACGTGCCTCGTGCTGGGGGACCCCCCAGATGCCACCCCCACGGTCTGCACTCCCAAGTGAGGAGCAGCCCTGGGGGTCCCTGACCCCACCCACCTCAGCTCCTCACTCCCTGCCGTGAGGTCCCGCCGTGTGGCCGCTGACCTCCCTGGTGTGTGTGTGTGTGCAGTGGATGCTCCCCACCCTCTGGCCACCCCACGTGTGCACACGCGGCACACGCGTGTGGGTTCTGTCAGCAGCGTGTGCCCAGATTGCGAGCAGGCAGCTTCGCGCCGGCAGGATGACGGGCAGGGCTGCCGTATAAAACGAGGTGCCCCCGCCCCGCCCCCGGGGGACACGTGGATACTTCCGCCAGCGTGGTGGTGTCTTCACTGAAAGAGCGAACAGGGCCACGCAATCCGTGTCCCTCGAAATCAAGGAGACGGAGCGGCATGTTCAGAGCCGCTGAAACCATAACAGAGATAGAAACCTTTGGGCGACGTCAGCAACATCTTTGAAATGCTCTCACTGTTTGGGTTTAGCAAATAATAACCATCGTGGCAAGTCACTTCTCAGCACGCGATGCAGCCACGTGGTTTCCCCCGCGATTTAATTTTGGTGCATCGTAGCAGTGTGGGGTAAATGCAGAAGCCTCATCAAATGGGACTGATTTTAACTAATATTCTCCATGTCCACCCCGCCAGGGGCGCAACAAGCTCTGGCAGCTGGAAGCTCCACGTTGCACCAACCAGACCCAGCGTGTCCCCAACTCCCGAAGGTGACCTACCAGGGCTCACAATCTGCAGGCGGGAGCCCCAGGAAGATGTACGCTGCTCACTGCAAGTCCTAGGTGTAGGCTGTCAAAGGACACCCCTCCGTCTGCACAGGACGTCAGCCCGTGACCTGCTTCTCCCGTTACCTGGTGTTCTTCCCTGGGACCGCGGTCACCACACATCACGAGCACTTTCACCCAGAGTCAGGTTGCTGTTCACGGAACGCCAGCCCAGAGCCAGAGCCGGCTCCCCGCCTCGTGCACGAGGCCCCCAGCCACCGACCACCCCACAGTGCTCGCTCTGATGCCGAGCTCCCTACCCGTCCCGTGTCACCTCACGCTGAAAGACCCAGTTCTTTCAAAAGGACACCTTCGAGAATCAAAAATGGTTCCGAAAGCACAGAAGGAAAAGTGACCGATTGTGACCACCCTAGCAAAGCACGTTCAGCAAACAGAAGGACTTCACTGGCTTTCAAATGGGAACCCGTGGGCTTTGTATAAGGAGAAAAACAACAACAACACAAAATTCATCACCGGAGAAGCATTTCCAAGACTCTCTTGGTTTCTACGTGTTGAAGGGACCACAGCTAGACAGTGTGGGGGATGAGACAGGGACAGGCAGATTTATCCACGGGACATTTCTTTCCCTACCCCAATATTAAATTTTATGTGGGGAATCGAGCAGTTTAAAAGCTTCACATTTTTGTGTAATAAAAAAGAAATACAATATCCTGTTGCTATGAGGAGTGACACTTTATGCAGGAAGGGAAACCATTCTCCTTAGCTGTTCTTTGAAATACGACCTACGACGTCATTTAATTTTTGAGAACCCTGAGGTCGTGTAACACACTTTCTCTGTCATTTGTAAGTACATTAACTCAGTGGCCACACGGCAGTGGAATTATGATAATGGGCCGCGAAAATGGGTCAGGCAGCCCTGCATTTCACGTTAGCTTCCAGCGTCCATCAGACAACAGCTCAAATCAAACAGGACAGCAGAGACGCTCCGAGTTTACTTTTCTGAAAATGTTTCTACTTATTCGAGCACACACGTGTGACCAGCCAAAGGGATCCCACCTCAGTGGTAAACGGTGAGAAAACAGTCCCACTGAGAGAAACATTTCTATTTAAAAGAAAGAAAAAAAAAATCTGCCTGAAGATCACAGATACCACATGGCCGTTCCAAAATATCTCCCCACCCCGGTCCCAGGTTTCAACAAGTGGATCGATCACATTCTCCATGTAAAATTGTTCTAGTAAACTAAAAACAATTTAAGCATTCACTTAAACTAAAAAAAGAAACAGTTCTCTCTCTGTCTCTGTATCTCTCTCTCTCGTTCTCTCTGTCAAAAACAATAAAGAAAAAGAATTAAAAAAAAAAAAATTGGGGGAAGCCGGGAGGGCTCAGTGGGTTAAGCGCTCACTTTGCAGCCCCGGGGACCGAGGATCAAATCCCGGCCCCGGCCCGTGCGGACCCATATGCTGAGCTGGGGAGCTCCCCCAGTTCAGTTCTCTCTCTGTCTCTGTCTCTCTCTCTCTCTCTCTCTCTGTCTGTCAAAAATAAATAAATAAAATAAAAATATATTTAAAAAAAAAGAAAAACTCATCTACTTTTTGTAGAACAGTATCAGGTGACAGAACAAAATGCTGGAGTGAGGTTGAAGAAATCAAAAATCTTGTTCCTGGGAAGCCGGGATGGCTCAGTGGGTTAGGCGCTCACTTTGCAGCGCTGGGGACCAGGGATCAAATCCCGGCCCCGGCCCGTGCGGAACCATATGCTGAACTGGGAGCTCCCCCAATTCAGTTCTCTCTCTGTCTCTGTATCTCTCTCTCTCTCTCTCTGTCAAAAACAATAAAGAAAAAGAATTTAAAAAAAAAAAAGAAGAAACAGAAAGAACAAAACAAAAGAAAAAGAAAGAGAGAGAGAGAGAAAGGAAAGAAGGAAGGAAGGAATGAAGTAAGGAAAGAAGGAAGGGTAAACGAGAGAAAGAGAAAGAAAGAGAGAAGGAAAAGAGAGAGAAGGATAAGAAAGAAAGAGAAAGAGAAAGAAACAGGAAGGAAGGAAGGAAGGAAGGAAGGAAGGAAAAGAGAGAAAGAAAAAGAAAGAGAGAAAAGAAAAGAAAGAAAGAGAGAAGGAAGGGAGGAAGGAAGGAAGGAAGGAAGGAAGGGAAAGAGAGAAAGAAAAAGAGAGAGAGAGAGAAGGGAGAAAGGGAGGGAGGGAGAAAGAGAAAGAAAGAACAAAAAAGAGAGAGAACCCTTCTAAGTAACACTTCTTGTAACTGAACTCTTCCAACAGCAAGAAAACGAAACAGGAAACGGGCACAAATTTTGCTGTGTGGGGGGCACCTCTTTGGCTGAAGTGCAATTGAGCAAAAGATGCCTACGGAGTTCTTAACTGGAAATGTTTGACCCTCAATTAAAAATAATAATAATAGGGGAAGCCGGGAGGGCTCAGTGGGTTAAGCGCTCACTTTGCAGCCCTGGGGACCAGGGATCGAATCCCGGCCCCGGCCCGTGCGGACCCATATGCTGAGCTGGGAGCTCTCCCAGTTCAGTTCTCTCTGTCTCTGTATCTCTCTCTCTCTCTCTTCCTCTCTGTCAAAAATAAAAATAAAATAAACATTTAAAAAATAATAATAATAATAATAAAAACAGAGAGACAACACAACGCTGACTGGGCCTGGAGCTGGGGAAGTGCATGCTAGGCCGGCATGCCCTGACTTCCGCCAGGTGCCCAGCGTCCGGACCGCCCTCCCCAGCGCGGGCCTGGCGTGTGCAGAGCCCGGGGGTCCTGCAGTCTCCTGCAGGCCCGGCCCACCTACCCCGCCAGGGGTCCCCTCGGGCTCCAAGGACCTGCCACCACCTGAGGCTGAGTGCGGTTCCTTTTCAACAGCCTCCCCCTTCTTTCTTCTAAAAACAAAGCGAAACGAGACAACACACAGCTGCAGTGCCACAGTTCCTGGGAGATGGTGCCGGTGAGTCTGAAGAACACAGAGGCACGAAAACACTATCCGCACGCAAAAGCCGCCCTCGGAGAACAATGCTGGAAGCTCCAGCAGTGCGTTTCCTGTCCCTGCGGAGGGAGAACGACCCACCGCAGACACGCTCCTACGCCAGTCACACATACAGGGACTGGGCGACATCTTCACCATCCCTTTTCGGAAAGTAACCGTCAAGAAAATGAAGGACTGGGAAAGCCGGGACGGCTCAGCGGGCTGAGCGCTCGCTTTGAGGCCATGAGGACCGAGGATCGAATCCTGGCTCCGGCCCAGGCAGGACCCACATGCTGAACTGGGGAGTTCCCACAGTTCGGTTCTCTAGCTGTCTCTGTCTCTGTCTCTCTCTCTATCTGTCAAAAGTAAAATAAAAATAACTATGCACTGAAGATAAAATAATTACTCTCTATAAATATAAAAAGATATTAAAAAAAAAAGAAAATGAGGGACTTTTGAAGAGGATGGGGAGCTAGACACGTTTTTAACAGCTTCCTGATGACTGCATGGTAGTCTTGGACCCAGTACCATTCTGTCATGTGCGATGCAGCCTCTCCAGTGTGTCAAGTAACCAGCACTTTATCAGAAGAGGCGGAACACAGGCGAGCTGGGCCCAACGTGGTCGGCGTGAGCAAATGCTCCGGAAGCCCTGAGCTGATTGCCAACAGAACCGAGTGTGCTCTCGTGACAGGAGCCTTGAGCTAAGACAGTCACCGCTGCAAAGCACCTGCTCGCCTCGTGGTACATCAGCTCCTGCTTCTTCCCTTTTTCCCTCTGCAGCCCCTTCCCCTCCAAATTCAAAACATGGCATCTTCTAGAATCAAAAACTTGGCAAAAGGTCACTTTGTTTTCCTCGATATCATGAAAACCACCTAGCTAGGTCTGACGTGCATCTGCAAAGCAGCGCAGGAAAACACCGATTCTCCGTCACAGTAAATTATGTAGCTGTTCAAATGGTGATACAAATACCACCAAGAACAAAACACAATCTCTATGGTTTAATGGCCATGATGCAAACAAGAAGCACAGATATATTGGATACAGTTACTGTCTGCACCATAACTACAGCACACAATTTCCTTTACTGATACTTATTTAAATTTATTTTATTGCACTAAGGGATAGGAATGCTAACGTTTGCTTGCAAGAAGAAGGATTTGTAAGACATACAACACGGAGTCAAAAGATACCGATTATTGATAACGTACTTATACTGACATTTGACACCACACAAAAAGGTCTCTAACGATTAAAAAAGGAGAAGACTGGAGATTAAAATGGAAAAGCAGGTCGCTCCCACAAGGACCAGCCTCCGAGTCCTCAAAAAAGGATTGTAAGTCCAAGCGATAAAGGATAAATCTGATTTTAACATGGAGGTAACGCTCGCTGTAGACTGCAGTCCTGCCCAATGATCTCACGCTCTTCACCAACACATAAAAAGGATAGGACCACCAGCCACATGTTCACGCAAACCCTTGATGCCCCGTGTACTGAGGGGCCGGGAGCTCCCTGAGCAACACGCAGGGGCAGCGCGGTGAGACCCATGACGTGCCGGCCAGGATCCACGACGGGCCTCCTAAGACACGTCTGACGATGCCCACACGCCAGCCGGCGTCTCCGAATCCTGGTCTGTGAGAAGCGGATGGTCGTCGACAATCCTTAACACCCGTGCAACCTGAGAATGTTCTTGAAAAAGGCCAGACGCCCCACACACATGCACAGGCATTGATGATAAGCAGGAGGACCAAGCAGAAGGTGACAACAGCACCAAACGGGGACGCAGAAGCCGCCGCAGGAGGACACGCGGGCTTCTGGACGGGACACACGCAGCTGCCCGGGAGGTCCGACAGGTGCCCACAGGTGGAGGAGGGTGGGCAAGAAGCCAGGAAGGGGGCACAGTGGTGGAGAGGGGGGCAGGAGGCCGCACCCCCCAAGCGAAAACTGCATTCGCTTTACAACGGGGCCGGTGCTGGGGCCGGGGACACACGCCTCATCCAAACGCCGTTTAAGGACAAACCCGGCGGTCCCGGCCCGGAGGCCCGTGGACCATTTGTGTCCGTGCCGCACGCCCAGCAGCTCTGCACCGCGGCGTGTGCGGCTCCGGTGCCAACGCCTGGCAGGCAGGCGGCTCTCCGCAAGTACCCGGTGAGGGGACGGACGCGTGGACGCCGGCTCACCTCCTTTTCAAAGTTTCTGTTCCATCGGCTGGCGTGACGTGGGCTGGTCACGTCGTGTAGGTTTCTGCGTACAATTCTGCGATCCGTCGTCTATACGTCGCGTTGTGGGCTCAGCACCCAGAGTCAGTTCTCCATCCGTCACCACACATTTGACCCCCTCCCCCTTCCCCACGACACCGTTCATAGCTCCTTCTCCCGCGCTCCACAGACGCGGCGTGTTTTACAAACGGAGGGCAGAAGGGTCACGACTCGCTTCATTATGCCGCTGGCCTTACAGCGGTGCCCCGGCCCCCCAGCGCCGCTTGTGCAGAAGAGTGTGCACAGCTGTCGTTCAGACGACGCCCCTGTGCAGAGCAACGCCCTCCCCTGACCCCACCGCTCCGCCGATGCACATATACTTAGCACAAGCAGAACCTGCACTCAGCACGCGTGGCGGTGGGGTCGCAGAACCAGGAGAAAGGGGGGCTCGGTCCACAAGCACAGACAGAGGTCTTGACTCGCCTCATCTCCGAGACGATCTACCGAGCGTGCGCTTCCCGGCACCCGGCGACCCGCTGCAGGGACACGAGATGAATTCGGGGTCTTTGTCTTCACTAGAACTTACAGGTAAGATGTCAAGGGACACCCTCCCCTCATTGAAACCCAAGACGAAATGCCGTGAGCACGTTCCCAGAACTGCAGGCCAAATGCTGGGAACATCCAAAGGCAGGAGCAGTTCTTATCTTGTCTGAGGAGACATGAACCGATGTTTACTGTTACGATGAACCCGAACCCCGAGACTGACAGGAGTAGCCGCCGGCGGAATGGCTGGGTTGCCACACAGAAGGGCCCCTGTGAGGCCCGCACCTCCTGCGTTCAGTCGCTGAGCCACTGTCCCCACACAGGACTCTGCTGGACAAACGGGCTGCAAGTGTCAGCAAAACACGGAGCCGGTGTGTGGCCTGCATGGCACGCACCCAAGGCTCACCAGAACCTGGGACATCCAACGTGCTCAGCAAGGGGACCCCAGTGACTTCCTTCTGGAAGGCAATTTGGCCATTAAAACTGCTCCAACACTTTGAGCCCGCGATACCCTACTGAGAACACAGCCTCTGAAATAAAGGCACACACGTGCAAATGCCCAGCAGCACAGGCTGGGGTGGCCCATGCCCAGAAACAACCAGAATCTCCAATAAGGTAGCTGCTGAATGAATGGGAGCCAGCCGCCCTGAGAAGCGTCAGCGAGAAACTCTAGACAGCCCGCTCCGGAGTGGTGGTCACGACTCACGTCCGAGTGAGAAAATCCAACTGCACGCAATGGACGCCAGTTCTTAGAAAATAAAGAAAACCCCACATCCAGGACACGTGTGCTCACATGTGTGTGAGCACGGAGCAGAGGAAGGGGTGAAGACAGTGCCAGGCAGTTTTCAGTGGCTACCTTGTGGGGAGGCGCATGGGAATGGAGTGGGGAAAAAATTAATAACCTTCTTAACAATTTTTGTTATGAATGTTAATTATTTTTTATACACCTTTACTCTATTACTTACAGTAAGCATGTCATTTTATCATTTAAAAAATAAAAATATGTGAATAAATAGGAGCTAATACTAACATCACCACCATCATTGTCATCATCACCATCATCACAATCATCATCATCATCACCGTCATCACAATCATCATCATCATCACC
>PVKE010000730.1:0-126207 GCA_004027555.1 Craseonycteris thonglongyai | reverse complement strand
CACCTGCCTCTCTGAGACCCACGCCCCTCACCTGCACCTGCCTCTCTGAGACCCACGCCCCTCACCTGGATGCGCCTCGCCGCGCCCATCCGCGTTTGCTGCACGAAGGGGTTGGGTACGGGCGGCGGGAAGAAGGACGCTTGTCGGGGCACCATGGGCGGCCGCAGCCCTGCACTCCCGACGTCCGCGCCCGGCACCGTGGCCGCCACGGCCGCCGCCTCTGCGCACCGGCTCATGGCTGAGCCGGGCGTCGAACGGGACAGAAACGACCTCCAGGGAACGCAGGAACCGGCGACACCTCCAAGGTTAAGTGGGAGCCGCCGGAGTCCCACCCTGGGGCGCCACTGCGGGGCCTTTGCGCAGGCGCCGAAGTCACTTAACGCCGCTGGTGTCGCCCCGCCCTCCGAGCGCCAGCCCCACCCCCTTAGGCATCTGGCCCTGCCTCTTGGGGCCTATAGCTCCGCCCCCGTGGAGGTGACTATTTCTCCTTCAGAGCAACGCACCCCAATGACAGAGTTTGGGGCTTAAACTTCAGGCAGAGTTCTTTGCTTCAAGGCCAGGCCCGTCTGGGTTTCCAGTCGCTCCGGATGCCTGTGTGGCGCTGTCCTAATCACTGTCTCCGTGACCCGCCGTTGCTCCCTTCTGCACAATGCGGAGGAGCAGAACTTAGAACCTGAATCCTGTCACTAGAAGAGCACCCCTTGGGCTGTTCCATAAGTGAGTTAATATATCCAGGGTGGGTTTTAGGTGTTTGGCTTCTAGTATCCATTTTGCTTTGGGCTTAAGCCTGTCTGAGTTGGACGTTGATCAGTTATAGCTGCAAGAGGCCTGGCTAATACAGAAATTGATACTAAGGGTGGCATCAGTTCCACTGAAAATGTGGACAGTGGGGAAATGGTTCTGCAAAGGAATACTGAGCCACTAGGACTAGAAAAAGGCAAACACAACTGTCACTAGATGAGGAACCTGGCCCCCAAAGGGGAAACGACTCAGCCCAGTGACACCATTTCACCCTGAGGAAGTCCACTGTCAGGACCTATGTGGGTCGTGGTGGGGGAGGGGTTTTCCCAGCACCTGAAACCAGCTGGCCAAGCGCTGAGTGGCTGAGAGTCAGATGGAGATGATGAATAACATCCTTTCTGACCAACTGCTCACCGTGGGCTGCACACATGACGAGATTTTGAGTCTGGGGCCCTGGAGCCACTGCTCCTCAAACTTATCTACTGGAAATTCCAGAATATTCCAGTCCCACCAGGTAGACATATGATTTTCCGCTACTCACTTAACCTCTCTAGGCTTGTAGCCTCATCTAAGAATGGAAATAAATAAACAAATTTCTACCCCCTAGGGTTGGAGTAACAATGAAAATCATGCCCGTCTCATTTTCATAGACAAGCACTCAAGAAATGGCACCTTTTAGGTACTTATGCTGTTGAGCAGCTGAAGTTTCTCAGTGTAACAGAGAACCTTAGTATAAGTGTTAGTACAGCCATGATGTAAGCTTCCCCGGCCTCAGGGGTCTTCACAGAGGGGCTGGCAGACCCTTGAAGTCAGATACCTGCACAGAAGGCTGTCTCTCTGGGGCCTTTGAGGGCCTGAGCCACAGAAAAAAAAGTGACTCTAAGCCCCCCAAGGTCACCTCCAGAATCCTGTCCACTCCTCCTCCTCTTTCCCATCAGCCCTGCCCACAAGGCCTGAAGAAATAGATGATTGGGGTTGCTCAGGCCAGGCCTCTAAACATCCCAGGCCTTAAATTGCCGTTTTGCAGCAGCCTCGGAATTTGCACACAAGGGATTTTAGGAGTAGCAGCCTGGTGGGAAGGACAGGTAAGTTTACCCATGAACGGAAACTGCTCAGGAAGCAAACCCACATCTCTCCCCAGTGGTTTTGTAGGGCGGCTTTTTGGGGTGGGGGGGATGGTAACGCTGCTGATGGAGGTGCCTGTGGGTCATTTTTGGCCTGGACTTGGGTTGTTACCTTCATCTTCAGTGCCCGGGGCCAACCACTTCCCTGGGCCAGTTTGCTCATCAGTAAAAATTGGGCTAATTATAGCCACCCCCTCTTCAGTTTGTTGTAAAGGTTAAATGAAGCGATGCATGTACATAGCAAGCTCTCTATTAATGGAGGGGGACGTTGTTGTTTAGTATTATTAGCAGTGCTTGAATAGGAATTATCGTTCATAAACAGACTCAAAGAGGAAAGGAACCGTGAACAAGACCCTGCAATTATATGACAGACTCTCTCCATGGGACAGAGACTCTAGCTCCTCCTCTCTGAGGGTCTCCCGATCTTTATTTCAGCTGCTCTAACCTTTTCAAATGCCACCTGGGCCCCTCTCTGGACTCTGCAGAAATGGAGGCAAACACTGCCACTCACTTGGTGTCTTTATTCACACCTGTTGACAGTTCCCATGGGGAACTGTTGAAGGGCGAGGAGGGGCGGGCTGAGCCGGAAGCCATGGCGTGGTTCTCCTCCATCCAGTGGAGGAAGGGACGGGGTAGGAGCATACTAAGTAGAGTGAGCAAGGGACCCCACTGCTAGGTGGGCGGAGATGCATCGTGCAGTGGCTTCAGACAGCCCGAGTCCTTCTGTCAGGAAATGCAGTTTCCAAGTGGAGAAATCAAAACGATCAAAACAAAACAAAGTGCATACAAAGCAAACTGCTAATGTAGGGAAGCCAGGTGTCTGAGTGGCATCCCGGCAGTGTCTCTCACCCACTGCCCCAGGCCAGGCCAGGCGACGGGGCCACCAGTCCCTGCTTGAGACAGCCTCAGTTGGTTCCAAGGGTGCTGTGAGCCACAGAAGGTTGTAGAGGGAGAGGCACCCGAAGGGTGGCAGCACCAGGGCAGCCCATGGCAGGGCCGCATTGAGGATATCAAAGCATCTCTGTGGGGTGGCTCTGGAGGGCCGGTGGACTATGGGAGGGGGGAGGGGCACCTGGGAGGGGGACAGTTAGCACCTTTCCTTGGGCACAGGGTGGAGCCACTCTCCGGAATCTTAAATTACCAGGTGGGGGTGGGGATGCTGATTAGCCACAGAGCTGAAGGCTGCCAGGCCCTTCTGGGTCCTTCCGTGGTGCTCAGGGCCCGATGTGCAGGCGATGGCGAGGCGGGGCCCGTGGGAGCCGGAGGCCAGCTCAGCAGCCCAGCCAGTCGGACTTGATGCTTCCAAACTTCACACTCTTCAGACTTTGGTTACTCAACTTCAGGTAATACGCGCCTTTGAAGAAGTAGCTGTGACCTGGGACGAGAAGAGGAGAGGCCGTGACCACCCGTCCTGACATTCCGGCACATGGCAGGTTCTTGGGGGCTTTTAAAGTCTGCCTGCCTTTGAGAAGAAGCTTTTAAACCAGAGAAGATGCCTCTGAAGTGAGAGGAAGGGAAAGGGCCACAGCACTAGCTCTCTGGGTCCGTTTCTCCATCTTGAAGATGGGAATAAAAATACCAGCGTCTTAGGCTTGTGGTGGGGATGAAGTTAGACAACGTATGCTATTATTAATATAAATAACAGGACTCCGCTGAGCACAGTCACCGAACTCAGTGCTCTCCGTATACCGGAAGCAGCAACCCAGGAGGCTGCTCATTCTGTTGGCCCACACATGGGTTTTATTATATTTGGCTCACACAAGTTGTTTTGTTTTAATTCTGAATAAGTTGCCAACAAGCAAACATCTGGAAATTTCATGTGAAAACTGTAGACTTTTTTGCTTCCTTTTTAAAAAGCTAGAACATCTAGCAACACTGGACCCCGTTCTTGCAGGACAGCGATCATCAGAAGCCAGGAAGCAGCTGTCTCCTGTAAACAAGCCATGAGCGCTCTGCTTCGCCACAGACCCCACCACTCCCTACTGTCTGCTTTGCCTACTTCACGCACTTGTGTGACAGGCCTGGCCCCTTATGGGCTTTGGAATTTGTGACTCCTGACATACGTGCTCTTGCTTACTTCCTTTAAAACCCTAGCACAGAGTAGGTGCTCAACAGATATGTATTCCTGAAGATAGTCCTTAACCTAGCACCTGACCGTCTACTACGTTTTATTGACGGTCAGGGCCAAGTGCTTATTAGCCAGCAGATGATAGAGGCTAAAAAAAAAAAAAAAAAATCTTTGTGGAATTTAATTAAATTATCCTCTAAAAAGCCAAACTGGACCATTCCCAGGGCCCTAGGGAGCTCACAGAAGCCTCCTCAGTAATATGGTTTTCGAACTCCAAATGCTATCCCTCGATGCTGGTTGCTTTGATTCAGCAAGGGATCCGGGGCAAAGTGAGGGGAGTAGGGGACTTTTGCCATATCAGCAAGAGGCCATGACAAAGTCTGTCCTGTCTCAAATCCTCCTGCTTCTGGAAGGCAGTCACACAGCTTCCCGTAGAACCCAAAGGGGCCTCGGGCAGAGCCCGGAATGAATCCAGGGCTCAGAGCTGTGTTCCTTGCCCCCCGGCAGGCCTCCTGCCCGCCCCTTCCCTGGCTCCAGGCCCTGCAGCTGCAAGGGGCCGTTCTGGGTCTTATTGCCTGGAGCCTGCTGAGTGAGCAGAGGTCAGGGGCCTGGACACCGTCCCAGCTCTGGGCTGAAGGGGCTGGTTTGTTTTCCCGGGCACCGCGTGCCTCCTTGCACAATGAGGGAGTGTGTGTATGCGCGCCTGCAGGAGCTGGGCCCGGGCTGGGGGCGGGGAGTCCTAGAAAGTGGACAGAGGCCTGGGGGGCTTACCACTGCCCTGCAGGTCCAGGACGGCGTCCAGATTATCAGGGACGGCGGTCCAGGCATCTGCGATGAGCTTGGGGAAGCCGGGATCCATTTTCTTCTTCACCTCATTGTATCTGCAAAGAACCAGATGTGGTGAGCCCGTGGGGCCACCCGAGAGGCCACCTCTCCGGACCTGGATGCGAGATCCCAGCGGATGGCTCCTGAGTGGGCCTGGGCAGCCGGACCTTGCCCTTCAGGAGGGCGGGCAGCTGGCTGGAGCAGGAGGACACGTTGTCAGAACTGGGTCTGAACCCCAACACCACCCCTCACTAATCGTGTGACCATGACAGTGCCATTAAAAACCACCTCGTGATCACGGCTCACGTTTAAGAGCGTGTTAACCACTTTCATTGACTCTCTCAGTCCATCTGCACCATACAGAATGGTGTCAATCCTATGACACCAGTATTACTGTAATGCCCAGGTGCTAGACCAGCTTCTAAGTGGTGGTCTGACCCAGTCTGAGTGCCAGGGCTGCCAGGTGTTCTCTGAGTCTCAGTTTCACCGGCTGGAAGATGGGGTTATACTTACTGTATTAATTGTATATACAAAATAAAACAACACACGCAGAGTACCTATCCCCAGATCCAGTACTCGGTGGTTATTTGGAAATACTAGTTCCTTCACAAACTTGGATCCCTGTTGCAGTGTGAGGAGCCCTGGACTGGGAGTTCAGGGACGGGGCCCACCCCAACATTCTTTCCCTGGGTGGCCTGGACAAACTGTTGCTTTTTCATATAACAGGTGGAGATGAAAGTCCACGTCACAGGTGATCTCAGCCGGGACAGTGAGGTTACGATGCAAAGAGGTGTGTGGTCCAAGCCCTATATGTCATAAAGTGGACCTTCCGCCACCTCAGTCCTGCCTGTAGACTTATCCTGGGCCCTGCTGCCTTTACTCCAGGGAAATACCTTGAAGTATTGGTTGCTGACACTGTCTTCTTCCTGGCTAGCAACACCTCTGTCTGTTGAATGCTTTGGAGAACCTTTTAAATGCTAGGATCACTTGGATTGCTTTGCTTCTCCACTTACACTCAACCTATTCATCATTCTCTGACGATTGAATGAGATCCACTACGTGCTTCTGGATAGCGCAGTAAACAAGATAACATCTTGCCCGCGTGGCGCTAATTTTCTAGACAGATCTGTGTTGGAATGCCATCCTGGTGCCAGCCAAGCATTCCTCTGCAGTGCCTCACAGTGGATGTTCTTCCCCATGACCTGCTCGACCACCTCCACCCCAGATGCCAACAACAGCTTCCCCTCTGAGCTCCATTCTACAGACAGCGGTCTTTCCTGCCTGCCCTGTACCCTGAGAACTTCCAGGAAAGCCTTCCTTAACTCCAGCTGCATCCTAAGACCTCTTGAAAAACCCAACGTGCTTTCTCATGACTTTTCTGTCACCCTCAAGTGTCCCACGTCAAAATCCCAGCATTCCATCTGCATCTCCCTCCACCAACACTTCAAACTACGTGCTCTGCAAAGTCATGATGGCTCAGAGCTAGGTGTCCTTGAACTTGCTCTCATGTATTTCTCACTCTACTCACAGAAGGGAAGGGGGGCAGGAATCAACCCATTTTATTGACAAGGAAACTGAGGAACAGAGAAGCGAACCAAGTTTCTTCCAAGTTTCTTTTCCTCCAGAAAGAACATGGCACTGATCTCTTCGCGTTCCTCTGTCCCCACACTCTCCTCTTACAGTGTTTCCCGCTCAGTGGTACGTGGTTTTGAAAGTTTTCTCTGTGACACCCCGTACCTCTCCTCTGCGGCTGCAGAAATTTCAGTGTAAATCAGGTGTAAGAACACAGGCATTGGTGTCCTAGCTTCTCCACTGTGTATTCTGTGGCATGTCAGCCTCAGTTTCCACATCCGGAAAATGGGGCTAATTACAGTATGTAGCTTAACTGAAAAATCCAGGTGAAACGCGTAGCCTCAGGCCTGGCATGTGGCATAGGGCCTGTCATGAGAGCTATCATTATTTTATGCAAATGTGTCTACGTCTCTTTCTGTCACCCTACCGTACACTCCACGAGACAGGATGATTCCTCCTTGACCACTGTCGTCCAGCCCCATGCTAAGAGCCTGGACCCCAGCTTTGGGGCGTGAGCAAACAACTGGGAGGCACATCATTCTGCAGGAACCCCAGTAAAGCACTGCTACCGCCTGACTCTGTGTGAGTGTATACACACACAGGTGTGCACACTCATTTTCACACATGGACACATTTACTTGCACAGGGTACACTGGAGGGTGATTACAAAAGTCCTTCCAACACCATGCCTCAAAGACACCAGTGTTGTAGAATTCTAAGGCTCACTTCTTCGGGAGTCTGTGGCCTCACTGTCCACACTCTAATAAGACGTGCAGATTCGGAGCGCCTACCGCACCAAGATGCCATTCGAAGTACGTGCACATGCCTGGGAGAGTCCGGAGCTGTGGGCAGAAAGCCGGCTCCGCGGTTTCCTGGCTGACTGTTCTTTCTTGGGGCTTGAGATAGCAATCAGCCAGAGTTGCTAAGTGTCTTAGCAATACGTCTGGAATTCCACCCTGACTCGGGCAGCCGGGGACAAAAACCGCTTCTGAATGCAGGGTCGGGCTGGTGGGAGGAGAAATGGGCAGAAGAGAGGGGTCTTGGGGAAGCAGGGTCAATTAAGGAATGACAAGCCTAGGGCCCGGATGCAGTGGCAGCCACCGGAGGACCCTGGGGACACTAGGAGAAAGGGTGGTTGAAGACACCCAGCCCCTCCTTCCTCGCAGACGAAATGACCCTGAGGGTACTATGGAGGGGCCCGGGGTTAGAGGACAGGAAAAGCTTTGTGGTCAACACGCTTGCATGTAAATAACTTAAGACACGTTAATTTAACTTCTGGAGACCACAGTTTCCTTACCTGGGAAATACGAAAAATTGTGATCTGACACCCGAAGTCTGGGCTGTTTCTCACTGATCATTCCTGGATACTGGGCTCCCTGACCCTTAGCCCCGACCATGGCCTCTCAGAACCGAACCTTCCATTTAGATGACCTAGAACAAGAAGCTACCTGCTGCTGCCACCACAGCCATTTCTTGGGAGCCCACGATCTCAGGTCCAGTGTAGAACAGTGAAGAACAAACAGCATGTTCTCTGGGAGCCAGAATCCTATTCAAATCCCAGCCCACCATTCACCGGGCTGTGTGGCCTTTAGCTAGCTACCTAACCTCTCTGAAGCCAAATGTCCTCATCTATAACATGGGAGTAATAGTCATAATACCTACCTCGTAAAGCCCTTGGAACAGTATCCATAGTAGCAGCTATTATCTTAATTTCTGTTCCCCCCTTCTTCAGAGAGTCACCCCAAATTGTGAAGCTCCAGACCAAAGACATGGGCCCAATCCAGACTTCTGAGAAGGGAGAGGAGGTTCTAACCAGAATAGTACCAGTCACGTGCTCAAGGATGGGTCGTCCTGTGGCGACTTCTCAAAGGGGCTGTAGCCCTGGCAGGTTAGAGACCAGAGAGGGGGCATCGCGGCCCACCAACCTCTGAACTTGCCTCCGGAGCAGTGAAGCCAAAGAGCATGCCGGCAGCGCTGCCTTTGTGCCCTTACCTCCAGAACTTCTCTCCAGCAAAGATGTACGTCTTCTTGTTCTTACTCCAGTTAAAGGCGGCATCCACTCGTTGGACATCAGGGGACAGCCCCAGGCTGGTCAGCGGCTTGGGGTACCCTGGCTCTAGGGTGCTGGCTGAATAGACCCAGTATTCATTCCCTGGGGGGGAAACAAAGGGTGTGTGGGTGACAGGTGCTGAAATGCCCCAGGTCCGCCTGCTGCCCCTGCTTGTCTGTGGCCATTCTCAACAGGGACACAAGTTCTGCTCACTTCTGGATTCAGAGCCCAGAGCAGGGCTCACACAGACGCTTCTACACCTGTTGTCAAAGGTGCCTGGCCAAGGGGGAGAGTGTGTGATGGGTCCAGGCCTTGCCCGACTCAGCCCGCCACGGGCTCTGAGTGCCATGCCTGCCACGTAGGCGCCCTGTGGGCCAGGGCTGGCCTGGCCACACCCCGTGCTCGTTCCGGCTGGCGGAGCTGGGGAGCCGAAATAGGGAGCATGCACCCACAGTGCCGGCCAAGCGTGTCCGGGAGGCTGTCCCCATGTCCCCGGCCCAGACCAGGGCAAGGACCCTGCTGGTGCTCCATCCCGAGCCCTTCCTGTGCGCCCCCATGGGAGCCTGGGTTCCTATCTCCCCAGCAGCTTCTGAGCTCTGTGAGGGCAGAGCTGGCACGTGGCAGGTGCTCAGACGCAGGCTGAACGAGTGGGGCTTCCCGAACGTTCGCCATGTGACCCCACCGGGACGATTTTTACCACTTACGGAGACTCCTTGTATGATTACTATTTTGCTGTCCAGGAGTTCATCTTGAAATCTTTAGAGATAGTTTATTTTAAAGTTAAAAAATGAAAACAAATCATTAAAAAAAAATAAAAATTGGGGAAGCCGGGATGGCTCAGTGGGTTGAGAGCTCACTTTGCAGCGCTGGGGACCGAGGATCGAATCCCGGCCCTGGCCCGTGCGGACCCATGTGCTGAACTGGGAGCTCCCCCAGTTCAGTTCTCTCTCTGTCTCTGTATCTCTCTGTCTCTCTCTCTGTCAGAAATAAAATAAATAAAAATATATTTAAAAAAAAAAATTCTAACTAAATGTATTGCCTGCCAAGGGCTCTAGCTTTAGAAATACGTCGGAGACACCAGCACTAACTTGCAATGTTCCTTCTAGAAATGAAACCACAGGGATTGAAAAAGAATGAAAAGGTAACAAAATGTTCACTCTGTGGGCCGGGCCAATACGGTGTCTCCCAGGTGCAGCCCACACGTCTGGAAATGATGATGCGAAGAACGGGCCCCTAACGCAGTCCCAGGTGCGCAGGAACCCCGGTGCAGGCCCCCGGGAGCCAGGACCAGCAGGCCCCTCCCCACACACCTGCAAAGAACACAGCCTTTTCCTCTTGCGGGGCTTCGTACACAGCATCGATCTTTTCCGGGAGCTCGGGCCAGAATGTGGCCACCAGCAGGGGCCCCGTGGGCTTGCTTTGGGGCGTCACTGTCCGCCAAATGAACCTGAGGGGAGGAAGGGGACACAGGAAACCACATCTTCAGTCACTCTGCAGCTATAACCACAGGGGCCTCCACAAGTCCATCCAGAAACATCTCTGGCTGTCATGCTCCAAGAGGGGCAAACAAGATCAAAGGAAGGTGGGAGAAGCACTGCAGAATGGGCAGAGCCCCTCAGCAAGGTGCTAGAGCCGAGAAGCCAGCTCTTTGCTCCCCACGTGCTCCCTCCTCCAGGAAGCCCGCCCTGGTCCATACTCTATGCTCCCTCCTCTGAGCCTCTCAACATCATCAGCACCCAGGGCCTGGACTAGCAGTTTAACGTCTTATCTCTCCTCCTAGATTAGAAGCCAACTGAGGCAAGGCAGGGGCGGATGGCACTCAAAAGCGTTTCCTGAATTGAAGTGGAAAGGATGTGCACACTTCGGCAAGAGAAAGCGTCATCGTTTGTGGAGGTCCTCCCAAGTGCCAGCACTTCACGCGTCTTGGAAAATGTACTCCTCGCACTCTTGAGAGATAACATGCACTCTTGGTGGTCTATCCAGCATCTATGATCCAGTCACTTCTCTATCATCCTTTCTAAGGAGCTCCCACATTTACAATCCATCCTTCCCTGCAAGTGAACCCAACCCCCATTCTGATTAGTTTAAGCCACTGGTTCTCAAAGTAAGATCCCCAGACCACCCCCTGGAACTCAACAGAAATGCAAACTATTAGGCCCCGCCCAAGATCAGACTGTGGGCTTGGGGTCCGGCAATCTATGTTTTCACGTGCCTTCCCGATGAGTTTCATGCATGCCCAAGTTTGAGAACCACTGGCTTAAGCCTATCAGAGCTTTAGCATCTCCCATTAGACGTTCATCAACTTCCTCTTGGAAGTTGGGCTCTGCACCCACCTCAGATCAGCACCTGTAGTCAGTGCTTCCTTCGTGGGAAGTGCTCCAGGCTAAGACAGTGCTGGGGTGTGGGAGCCCCAAACTCACTTCTCCCCCATCCCTGTAATGGGGCTCTAGGACATTGTTACGTCCTGGTTTGGGCATTCGAGGCCTGACAGTACCGGCCTTCTCATTGTGCTTTGAGTCTCATTTCTCTCTCTCTGCATTCTTGTCATCCCCTGGCTGGCCCCTGGGTCCCAGGAAGCCCTTTACGAAAGTGCACGGCACAGCTTCCAGCCTCACTGGGCTCTCTGTCCCCCACTGCATAAGCCTCTCTATGGCTTTGCCCTGCAGTTCCACTCGTCTCAAACACCCTCCCAGCCTGTCCACCCACATCTGCGTCTCCTTACAGGACCTTACAGGTCCTCTCAGGTGTTGCCTCCTCTTGGGAGCCTCCGGGGCTGTGTCCACAAGGCATCGTGCTAACGCCTCTGCAACCGCATGTCTTTCATTCCTTCAGGTCTCTGTGCCTCTGTTTCCCAAACCAGACTGGGGATGCTCTAACGTTAACATGCACCAGTCATTGGGATTCGGGGGACCCACTCTCAGAGATTCTGGTCAGAGGGCCTGGGGGTGGGAGCAGAAACCCACACTTTCAGCATCACACCCTAAGGGGTTCTGGGCAGGAGGCCCACGGACCTCTCTTTGAGAACACAGATCTGGGCATGAAGAGCCCCCACCCCCAGCATATCGTCCCCCACCCCCAGCTCCTAAAGCCTACTGACGTATTGGGCACAGTAGATGCCAAGTAATTATTTGTTGATAATAACAGCTAGTATGATTGAGCACACTTGCTCTGTGTCAGACACTGTTCTAAGCACTAAGCTCATCTGATTCTTACAATAGCGCTAAGAGATAGGTTGGAATATTAGCCCCATTTTCTAGATGAAGAAACTGAAGTACAAAGATAATGTAATTAACTTGCTTATGATCATGCTACTGATAAGTAGCAAGTCCAAGATTAGAACCCAGGCAATCTGGCTCCAGAGCCCATTCTGGCAACTATCATGCTCTATGAATGGATGGAAGGACAATGGATGCTGATGAATTGATAATGGATAATGACTGATGGATGGATAATGGATGGATGGAAAGAGAGAATGAATGGATCAATGAGTATATGGATGCATGGACAGATGGATGATGGATGGGTCCTTTAACGTGGTCCTAATACTGTCTGCCATTATCCCAGAGAGCTAGGACAGTTGCATGAGTCTCAGCCCTTGGTCAACTGAGTACCTCCTTTCTCTAGCATATGGTTACTTCTTCCCTGTACATAGAACAGTTTGAAGTCAAGGTCATTCCGGAAGAAGGCTTGCGGTAGCCTGAATTATTGTTTCCAATTCTTCCTTCCATCCTTTTAGAAATACACGTCCACGTCCACTGCCATGTGACTTCGCAGTACCGCCCCCTAGAGTTGTTATTGGGCTTGGCTATGTGATCTGCGTCCGTCAATGGGATATTCTCCAACATGATGTGAACAGAAGCGTTAGAGGTGCTTGCGTGGTTTGATTTGGTCTCTTGTGCTTCTGCCACCTGCCACAAATAGCCACAAACCCCAGGAGAACGAGCGACAGCAAAGCAGAGCTACCCCAAACTACAACAGAACACCTAGTAAATTAGATCCACAGACAAGGAAAAAGCAAACGAAATGCCTGTGGTGGTAAACCGCTGACACGTGCAGGGACAACTGCCTATGCAGGCCATTCACACAGCGCCCCTGGGGGGCCCTGAGCTAAGAAGAGGTGGGGGCACAAGAATAATGAGGAGGGGGCGGAGGACAAGGAGCAAGCTCCTGCACTCACCGGTCCTTGAAGAAGAAGATCTCCCCACGGATCTGTGAGATGCCATCAAAGATGACGTCCTGTGTGCAGATCTCCGGAGTGACGGGCCCCAGCGTGGGGGTGGGGCCGGTGCCTGTGCCGGTGTCCGGGGAGGCCCCTGGTGGGGGACACCTGACCTCAGACTCTCCCCAGCTCCAGGGGTTCTCCCCACCAGGGCACCCCACCCAACCGGCTCAGGGTCAGAAGAAAGACTATTCTGGCCTTGGTGTAAGCCTGGGTGAGAGAGGGCGATGATGCCCAAATGCCAGGGTGTGGAGAGAGAGTGAAGAGAAACCAGAATCCCAGAGCCCGTCACACTTTAGATCACATTTCACTGCTGCCACCCAACTCGGTCCTCACTACAGCCCTGGGAGGTCGCCATCACTATTACTCCCATGTCACAGGTGAGGACGCTGAGTCCAGGGAGGTGAGACCTGCTCCGTCCCTTGCAGCTGGCCAGTGGCAGAGGGGGCAGCGCCTCTCACTCCAGCTTCCTGCCTCCACTACTTTGGCACAGTCCTGCTACCCGCTATACCTTACATATCTACTTGTTTAAAAAACACGGGCTTACTTTGTAAACTCTAGCCTTATTGAAAGCCCTAATAATAAGTCAATCACTGGTCTCAGGAACTAGGTGTAGTGTTCCTATTACACGTTAAAATAAAAGAATCTGAAAACTAGAAACTTGCACCCCTTTCTCTTTAAGGCCATTCCAGAGGCTGGGAAATCCTACCCTGTATGTAGCGAATTCTCCGGGATTCTAAACAACTTGGCGGCCGAAACCTGAAAGGTGACCTTGAACCAGAAAGGTTACCTTTCTCAGACCTCAGCTTATGAAGAGGGACAGCCCCTCTCTGCCCTGCCTGCCTCATAGCACAGCGCTGGGGGACCGTGAGGGGCACAAACACTGATGTGATCTGGAGACAAAAGGGGACTGTCCCCGGGTCCCCTTGGAGTGTTGCTGGGACTCCCCCAGGTTAGGGCAGGAGGCAGTCTCCTGCGATCTCTACCAGACCCCGGCCCGAGCTCCAGGATGGGGCTTACCGTACAGGTCTTGAATGCCCTTGACATCGTCCTGGGACAGGCGGAAGTTCTTGGTGTAGGTGTAAATGGGCGCCATCAGGGCTCCAGGGTCCTCCGAGTGCTCCAGGCCCATGGCGTGGCCAAACTCGTGGGCTGCCACCAGGAACAGGCTGTACCCTGAGAGGTGACATAAAGACAGGCTGACCTATTTCTGGCCAGCCCTTCCTCCTTGCCATCTTGGGCCACCAACGAGCCCAATGTCCTGGAGCCTTGCAGACTAGAGTAGGCACAAGCACCCCGCTCATTGCGCTGACCACACAGTAAGGCCACGGCCTGTCTCCTGGTCACGCTGTCACCTAGGCTGTGGGGCTGAGTCCTCAGCATGCAGTGCTAATGAGGACCCTCCTCCACCACCAAAGATGGTGCCCCCGGGGTGGGGAGGGCTTCAGTGCTGCACGGGGGATGGGCGCCTCCTGTTTTCCTCTCCTCTCTGCCCACCCAGCCCCTGGGAGGCTGCCCATCCAAGCGGGGGCGCCTCCTAGGAGCGCACGCTGAGCCCGGCCCTGGGACGTGCTGAGTAGATGCAGGGAGTGGGTACTGGGGTGCAGGGGAGTGGGTACTGGGGTGCAGGGGAGTGGGTACTGGGGTACACGGGGTCTTCTTTTGCAGGCTGTCTCTGCCCGGATGGGCAAGGCCTCAGCCAGGGAGGTCTGGCCGGGTCGTGGGTATCTGGGAGGCGCTCCAGAAGGCGTGCAGCCAGGACGTGGGGCTGGGTGGCCGGAGCCGCGTACCTTGGTCGGGACAGAAGCCCCACTTGCGGTCGTCGTCGTAGCTCTCGCTGGTGGAGCACCAGAGTTTGCCGTCGCCGCGGCCTTCGCTGGTGCAGCGCTCGTGCTTCTTGCCCAGGAAGGTGAAGGGGAAGACGCAGGGGGCGCCGTCGGAGTTCCCGCCAACCGTGGACATGACTGCGGAGTTAGGAACGGGGGTCGGGACAGTGAGGAGTGTGAGCCCACGCCCCCAGGGAACGAGGACCCGTTGCGCCAGCACCCCCGGGGAACAAGGACCCGATGCGCCCGCGCCCCCGGGGAACGACGGCCCCATCTGGACGTGAACAACCTCACTTACGGAGGACCCGCTCACTCCTGGGCACTGAACCAACATCTCACCCCCCGCCCCGAGAACCCTGCACAGTCAGTATGGTGTGTTACCCCCATTTCATGGGTGGGCATACTGGAGCTCAGAGAGAGCAGATACTGCTAGGAATGGTCAGTGCTGGCGTTCAAACCCAGGCACAGAGCTTTAATTAGCCCCCCATGGAAGGGGACAGAGGAGAGGGCCCAGAGGCAAAGGGAGCTGGGCAGAGCTGATGGTGCCAACACATTTCCCTAGACCATGAGCTTCATCCCACAGTGTCCTATGGAAGACCTGTGTCTCCTGCGGAAGTAGATGCTCAGTAAATACCTGCTAGAGGAAGGAGGGAAGAAAAGAAGAAAGGAAGGAAGAAGGAAGGAAAGAAGGAAGGAAGGAAGGAAAGAAGGAAGGGGGAAGAAAAGAAGGAAGAAGGAAGGAAAGAAGGAAGGAGGAAGAAAGGAAGGAGGAAGAAAGGAAGGAAGGAAGAAGGCAGGTAGAAGAGAGACCAAACTGACAAGAAAGGCAGGGAAGAGAGACTTCGAGAGCAGACAGCGAGAGGAACAACAGTCAGAGAGGCTGAGAGAGGGTGAGTAATTCGGAGGGGTCTGGGCAGGCCTGACACTAGGCACCCCAGTTTGGCTGAACTGGCTGTCGGTACCCAACGTCTGCTCTGATTTTGGAGCCCCTGATGGACCAGCTGCTAAGTATTCTGACCAGTGCCCCAGGGGCTGGGGGCTGTTAGGGGTTTTCTATCAGGAGGCAGGGTGCTGGCTCTGAGGGACAGGGAGAGGCAGTGACACCCACCAGTCTCAGGGCAGAAGCCGTACTTCTTGTCGCGGTCATAGTCCTCGGTGGTGCTGCACCAGCGGTAGCCGTCGGTGCGGCCCTCGGTGGTGCAACTGTTGTAGGTCGTGTCCTGGAATCGGAATGGGAACTTGCAGGGCTGTCCGTCACCATTGCCACCCAGGGTGAGCAGGGCTGGGGTGGGGAGAGAGGGGGAGGATGAGAATGTGAGAGAGACCATCCACCTGCCCTCCTGAAAACCATCTGGGCACCTGCATGGGCAGAGCTGGTTGGCCACCCACCTGCTGGTTCACACCAGTGAGTGGGTAGCATGGTTAAAATGCTAAACATCATCTATACTGGTTGGTAAACTGCTGCTTTGAGCTCCTGGAGACCACCCCTAGCTTCCTGGACAACCCCCTCCTTCCCCTGGGTCCTTATACCCGCCCCCCACCCTCAATGAAATCGTGAACACACGGCACACAGCAGGGGGCCTCCAGAACCCTGCCCCAGCCCCAAGGTCACGGTTCACTCTGTCTGGTCGATGCCCACACCACGCAGCTTGCTAACTATATCATCCATGGTCGGCAGAATCACAAGTCTCTCCATTTGATAGACAGGGAACCTGAGGCACGGAGAACGTTGGTTCCAGAACGGCTCACGGTCACACAAATAGAACTGGATGAAGGGTGTGACTAAAAAACTACAAAACACACTAATCTCAATCTCTGTCTTGTGTGGGTGCGCATGTGTGAGTACACACACACACACTCAGCTTCATCTTTAAGCCCTGGGCGCTTTCCTGGATGGCTGTGGTCCCCTCAGGAAGCAGAGGAGAGAAAGGGAGGGGAGGTGGTGTCTTCAGGAACCTTCTATTCCACACCCCAGGCTTCCACTCTGACCTCCCCAAGACTGGAGGATTTGGGGAGAGAGTGGGATTCAGCATCTGGGCCCGTCTGCCTTGGATGCTCCCCCTGCTCCGCGTGCCCTCATCTACCCCAAAGCTACAAAATGGTGTCTCTCTGGAATTGCCAACTAGCAAAACCGCAAGTGCGTAACAAGGACCATCTGTGCACAGCGCTGCCAGAGGTGACCTCAGCAGCCCCTTTTAACTCCACTGCGGCCAGAACGGAGCCCCGGCCCCGACCCCCCATGGCAGGACTCGGGCCCTTTCTCCTCCCTGCTCCGCTCTCCCCAATCAAGAGACCTTTCCCTACAATGCCAGAAACGGCGACTCAGGGACAAGGCTCCATGCCTTGGTGGCCTCCAAGTGCGGAAAGGCACAACATGAACCTCCACCGAGGCGGGCCTCTGCCCCTGGCCTCCCATCAGCTGCATGTCTACCACCCAGGAAGCCCCCATTCCTTCCAGCTCCTGCCCCCAACAAGGACGAAGGGAAACAGACGCTGACTCAGCAGCCTGGGGGGCCAGAGTGAGTAACCAGAACCTCCGCCCCAAGACCCAAGCACGTGTGTGTTGTGCGTACTTGCATCTGGCTGAAGGCCAAGCAAGTGGCTGGTGTCCAAAGTAGGGAAAAGCCCTTCCCAAACTCATGAATTACAGCTGTTTCCACTTCTGTCATCAGACACTCTGTCCTCCTCACAAGGGTGGACACATGGGAGGGTTAACGCCGCTTGAATCCACTGGGAAATGCATGATACCTAAAATATTTCGATTTAGAATTTCTGACTCATTATTGGCCAGTGGCTGGAACGCATACTTCATACAAAGTCTCATGTGAGCTTTGGTACTAAAAGCATAAGCAAAAACGCGGTTAACTAACTCACTATTCGTTTCTTTCCTTCTGTCAAGATGGCTGGAGGTGAGTATTTGCAATGGAGTCAGAGAAATTCACAATTAAAATTATAGTTCAAAAGATGGGCATACATAGATAAAGGAGTCTTTATGGGATGGGAGAAAAAAGTATTTTTTTTAAGTTTGGGTTTTCTCCCTATTTTCCCCTAATGTTCTGGGCTTTCAATCTCCAGAATCATCAGATGAGACAACTTGACCAAATATGAAGTTGTACATATTATCATTTTATATTTTCTGATCGTGATGTATATCAAGAATATTTTTCAAAGGCTTGAGTGTGTATGTCAATAACCTTACCCCTTTAAAAAAATTCTCCCGGGGAAGCCGGGATGGCTCAGTGGGTTAAGCGCTCACTTTGCAGCCCTGGGGACCCATGATTGAATCCCGGCCCGGCCTGTGTGGACCCATATGCTGAACTGGGAGCTCCCCCAGTTCAGTTCTCACCAGGGTGAGATCCCGGCCCAGTTCCTGCCCTGTGCAGCCCCGCACCCACCTGTGGAATGAAACTATGTGGAAAAACCAATGATGTACAACCATGGAGACTGTTCAGGGCCCACCCCTTTCTCTCTGTCTCTGTATCTCTCTCTCTCTCTGTCAAAAACAATAAAAAGAAATTAAAAAAAGAAATTCTCCCTCTATGTGTCTTCAAAGAAAACTTCAGGTCTCGAGCACTGACAAACACATACACACAAATACTTGTGTCGAGCCCAGTGCCTTTGCAAAGACACAGAAATGCAGACATGAGTCAAGAAAGACAACGACCCAGTCAGGCAGATGGAATAGTTCCTTCACACACATGCACACGTGCACACAGACACATGCACACACACTAGCAGAGTGGGCATCAGAACCAGGAACAATGGCTGAGATTCCAGGGGTCGGTATCCCCAAGGATGTTAGGTACCCATCATCCTTGTTTGGGTCCCATCACCCCGGTCTCACGGATAGGCTTCTGACCCATCCCTAAGCCTCTCCTCCTGCCCTGGAGCCCCCACCCTGGCTGGAGGGTACAGAGAGGTCCCACAGAGAACCACTGGGCAGTTTAACGGTACTAAGTTCATTCTAACGTGTGTTAGAAAAAGAATATTTAGCACGTCAAACCTGTGAGCTCACAAACGTTATTGCCGATGGTGAGACTGAAGACAGACTTGATTTAATAAAAGCCTTTAAGTACATAACTGTACGGGTGACAGGGACAGCAGGGCTTGAAGGCAATGAAGGGGAGGCCAGGTGGTGGGCAGTGCCAGGCCTGGGGCGTGGAGGTGGCAGGGGGCCTGGGAAGGCGGGAGGTTGAGGAGGGTGGCCCGGGGCACAGGGACTCACCTTCGTGGGGGCAGAAGCCGTACTTGCCGTCCTTGTCGAAGTTGTAGGTGGTGGAACACCAGAGGAAGCCGTCGCTGCGGCCTGTGTCGGTGCAGCTGGTGTACTCCTTGCCGTTGAACAGGAACGGGAACTTGCAGAACTCGCCGTCAGCGTTCCCGTACTTCACACGGACCACTGAGTGGGGGGGACACAGGGTGGGGGTGAGCCTCTCGGAGCCTTTGGTCAGAGACCAGGATTCTGGGTGACTCGTGCCAGCTTCCCAGCTCCTGGTCCCATCAGTGCCCAAGCTTGCTGGGGAAGGCACCCTCCTTGTTGCTAGGTTACAGGGAGACCTGCAGAGGCCCGGAGGGGAGCTGTGGACCGGTGCCCGGTCCCTTTCTCACCTTGCCCTTCTCCCAGGGTCCACATCTCATCATCATCGAAGTGCGAGTCTCCGCCAACACCGGGCCCCGGGGCGAAGGCGTGAGCCAGGAGTCCATCCTTGCCGTCAAAGGGGTACCCGTCTCCATGCTCTGGAACCAAAGTGGGTGTCAGCTCCCAGCCACCCCCACGGGGCCCGGAGACACAGCCCCGTCCATACCTGAGGCCCTGTAGCCCACCCAGTATCTGTCCCCTCTGTCTTGTTATCCAGAACTGGGGACATAGCAAGTCAATAGAGCTGCTGACTTGACTGCTACCATCCTAAGGTCTCCACTGGTCCCGTAAGTCTGCCACTAATATCCACAAGACTGACCCCCACCCCTACTCTGCCACCCAGATCCTCACCACACCCCCACGTCTACGTTCTCTCCTGTGTGCTGTGCCATCTGCCCACATCACTGGACTACACAGTGTCTACACTGCTCACCTTCATGTCTGCACTACTGTCGTGTTCACACCACCAGCCCACAGGGCGCCCTTGACCCCAAATTCTAGTCCACGTGTGCCCACTGCGGACCCACTCTCAGGCCTAGACTTCCTCGGTGTCTCCCAGGGGCATCCAACCCAACTTTCTGTGGTGATGGCTATGTTCTTTGTGTGTGCCATTCGATTCCATCACAACTAGCCCCGTGGGGCAACTGGGCACTTGACATGTGTGACCAAGACCCGGAATTTTAAATGTTATTTCATTGTATCTCACTTACACTTAACTAAAGTTTAAAATTCAGTGTTTCTGGGGGCTCCCTGTTGGGCAGTGCGGGAAGACCACTTGCTTTCAGGTGTACACCGTGCCCAGGCAATACCCAGGGTCATGCCGCCTGTCCCCTCCTCCACGTTGTCTCCCGTGGCTGCCCCCATCTCTCTCTCCTGTCAGCTGCCCTCGGGACCCAGTGCCTCTCGAATGGCCAGATCAGCCCGTCTCCACAGCGAATCCCTGCGGCCCCGTTCCGCCTACCCCAGCGGCCGAAGTTGATCATTATGTCAGCCTCTCCGTCGTGGATACGAGAGAACTGCAGGGGCGTCACGTCGCTCCAGACTTTGAAGGCACGAGCAAAGGCGTCATCCACCGTCTCGGAGTCGAGATCAGGCGTGTAGCCGATGATCCTGCAGGTGGGAGAAATGCACGTGAGTGTGTGCAAAGGAATCTGAGTACGCAAGTGTGTACGCATGCATGCAAGTATGTGTATATGCAATTGTGTGAGCGCATGGATGTGCACAAGGGTAAGTGTCTGAGCACAGGTATGCAAGTGAGTATGAGTGTGTGCATAAACGTGAGGGCGGTGCATGAGTTTGTGCAGTGTGTGTCCATGAGTACATGTGAGTGCATGTGCAGGTGTACATGTGTGTATGCTGAGCAGAGCTGGGGAGAGCAGCCTGCCCAGAATGCCTTGAGGTACCATGCCATCCTAGACCAGCCGGTATCTGCAGGCCCCGTGTCAGGACTCACTTCCCTCACTTCTGGCTGGGGAGAAAGAGGCGCATAAACAGTGCATGCGGGACACAGAGCAGAGATCTCACCCTTGGAGCCCAGCACAAGCCGTACAAACAGAGCTCTCCACCCAATCAACAAGCAATTATATTGGGGGGCCGGGATAGCTCAGCAGGTTGAGCGCTTGCCTTAAAACCGCGAGGTCCAGGGATTGGATCTCGGGCCCAGCCCATGCAAACCCATATGCTGAACTGGGGCGCAACCCCAAGTGGAAGGCCCTCAGTTCGGTTCCCACCCTGCACGCCCCCATATCCACCTGTGTGGAATGAAACTGTCGAAACTAATGATGGACAATGTATAACTACGGAGACTGCTCTGGGCTCTCCCACCCCTTTCTCGCTCAAATAATTAAAAAAAAAAAAAGAATCAGTTGTAACAACTGTATACTATAATATAAACTCAATTTGCAACCAATCATCCAGTTGCCCCCACCGGCACTGACGACCTCATGAAGTAATAGTAGTGACTAGCATTTATTACCCTGTTACTATATGCTGGACGCCGTGGAAGCCCTTTATATGAGTGATCTAGCTTAGCTCCCAACCAACCCATGAGGGGAAGGTTTTGTTTTAGTCTCATTTGGTAGATTGGAAAGCCAAGGCTCAGGGCATTAAAAAATAGGTAGCCCAATGCCCCACGCCTAGGAAGTGTGAGGTTCAAGTCCAGGTCTGTCTGACTCCAGTTCCTAAGAACTTTGTATGCAAACTCCTTTGGATGCCAAGCCCTCACAAGTCATGTCCTGGGTCCCTAGAGTGGGGAGAGGCCCAAGGAGACCCTGTGTCTGTCCCACAGCCCAGAGGCCCGGCCGCCCTAGCCCTGCCTCGACACCTGTACGTGATCTGGTTCTTGTCCCACTTGGGCTTGCGGGGAAAGAAGTTGTAGTTGGCCACGTCGGGGTTACCGCAGCGAGGCTTCCGCATGGTCTCGAGGGTGCGCTGGTCGAGGGCTCCTGTCTGGGGCAGCCCGAAGAACTTCTGCATCTTCTTCAGCGTGTCCTTCAGCACGAAGAGGTTGCACCTCTCCTTGGGGCAGCCGTAGTAGGTGTTCAGGTATTGCTGGAAGAAATGGGCACCAGAGGCAAGCAGCCCCGTTGGGGTGGCACAGTACTGACCGAAGCAGGTGGCCATCCCAGCCCCATAGCCCAGCTCCATAGCCCAGGCAGGACAAAATCCAGGGGCCCAACAGCACGAGGTGGCACCTTGGGTTCCCAAACCAGCTCTGACATCCACTAGTTGAGTGACATAGCTGCTTACTATTATCTATGCCCTCCCACTGAAGCAAGCATGTAACGCTAATGCTCACAGGAACTCTATAATGTAGTCATCATCACTATCCCCATCATACAGGGGAAGAAACTAAAGCACAGAGAGGTTAACACACTAGCCTAAGATCACACAGCTCACACACGGCAGAGCTGGACTTGGACCCAAGCAATCAGGCTCCAGAGCCATGCTCAGAACTGTAGCCCTCTACCACTCTCTTGAGAACTGTAACTCTCCATCACCTCTTTCAATCCACCTAAGTGCTGAAGACATTAGGATTCTTTTTCTCACTTTTCTTACAGGGCTATGCGCATGGGCTCCAGCAGCAGAGACCCGGGTTCCAATCCTGGGTGGATGATTTCCAAAGAATAGTCCCGTCCTTCAGGGGCTGCACAGTGACTCTGTCCCTGCAGGGGGCCCGGGACCAAGCCGCTCACTGACTTCTTCAACAAAGCCTTTTTGACACCCCCCATGTTCCTGGCCTGGTGCGAGTGACGGGATAAACTGGTGAACACAACAGATGTTTCTAGTCTCTAGAGTTCAAATCCCAGGGTGGGAAGGCTGATGGACCAGAAATAAAGGGAGCCGGGAAACCTTATCACAGGGGCCCTAACCTTATCAGGAGAGTGGGGGGTAGTCAGGAAAGGGAAAATACTGGGAGTAATAATAACGAACACTTACTGAGTGCCACTTCGAGGTGTCTAAGGTTACCTCTCCGCTAACAGCTGCCATTATTCCCCTCCATTTGCAGAAGAGGGGGAGGGGGAGAGGCTAGGTCACTCGCCCAAGCTCACTAGGCCAGCTGGTTAGAGCACCCAGGACTTGAAACCTGCAGTCTAAGTCCAGAGCGCACTTCTCAAGCCTCCCACCGCATCACTCCGGCAGCACGGACTTCCACGTGCTGTGGAAGGTGTGGGGACCCAGGTAGCATTTGTCAATGCGCCGAAGCTCCATCCTCCCCTCTGACCAATGGCCACATCATGAAGCCAGCCAGCTCCAAACCCATGAGAAAACAGCCCCCTAAAAATGTAAGGTCTCCTAGCCTATTCATTCAGAGGGGACAGAGGCTTAGATGCTGAAAAGGGAGAGCGTCGTATCCTGAGAAGGGATGCCGACCTGCGGCCTGGGAGCACCATCTTAGACAGGTTGGGGACCAGGCTGAAGGAGAATAGGTGCTAAAGCAATAAGGGGCAGAGCTCTAGTGGGCTAGGAGGGCCCCCGCTCGAGGCACTGGCAGAGTGAGGGGTAGAGCCCTTCCGTTGTCCCCCAGACCCTGGTGCACACTTTGGCCTGGGTGCCCCTGGAGCCAGGCGCGTGCGCTCTCAAAACAACATCTGAGCCACAGCTCGGAGCTGGGCCAGGAGGGAGGGCTCGCTGGCCACTCTCCCACCCCAGGGCCTCCTCTGCCTGCCCCTCCCTCCTCCCTCCCTGCAGGCCTCTCCTGCCCTCTGACCTCTTTGCAGGAGTTCGAGGAAACTTTCCGAAGTCCAACCCTTGACCCTCCTGGCCACCTTGCTCACTGAGTCAGGCAAAGAAAAGGTGAGCTCTCTGCTTCCCTCCTGCTCCAAGTACGTGCCCAATGGCCCCCTCGCGCAGGTTTGTCCCGGGTCCCTCTCCAGATGTGTGCCAAAGGTTCCCAGATGTTAGACAAGTCCTGCTTGGCCCAACTGAACGTGTGCAAGAGTTTACCCAAATTGTGTGCTAAAGGGCCCCTTTCCTGGAGTGCTGCAGGGGGTAAAAAGACCCTCCAGCATTGGCAAAATGGACCCCTTTAGGCTTTTGCCAAAGGCCTACCACGACGCTTGCCAAGGGCCTTGTTGACAATCCCCAGATGTGTCCAAAACTTGTTTACAAAGCCGCCCCCTGCGCGCCAAGTGCCCCGGCTACTCCACAATGTCCCCGTTATTTACGGAGGGGTCCTTCCCAGCTGTTTGCCAAAGCACCTCCTCCCCCTCCCCCCAGGCTTCTCGCCTCCCTGCCGTGTCCTAAAAGTTGCCAAGTTGTTTATCAAAGGCCTTCTTCGCTTACCAACGCTCCCCCATCGTCTCCAAAACAGATCCATCCTCCAGCTGGCCGGAGAGACCCCCCCACACCCTCCACCGAGCTGTTTACTGAAGCCCCTCCCCCAAGCTGGGTGCCTCCCGGGGGGAGGGAGGAGGTATGGAGACCCCATCCTCCACCTCCTAAGTTTGTCTCAACTTGGCTCGTTCAGACCTGCGGAGCAACTCACCACAGCCAACTCTTTGTCCGTTTTGGGGGCGACATCTCCCGGGAACTTGATGATGGGTGATGGCCGGGCAAGGGCCCGGCCTAACAGGCAGCCCAGGACGCAGAGCGCCCGTAAGGGGCCAGCGAGAGCGCCCCGCGCCGCTCGCGCCTCGGTCATTGCGCTCGGGGGCCCCCCGCGCGGCACCTGGGGGGTCGCTGGCTCGGTGCCTGTGGCCGCCCTGCGCCCCGCTCCGAGGGGCCGCTCGCCCTGGTGGCCTGGGCTGTGCCCCGCTCAGCGGCGCATGGTCCGGCCCCCGCGCCCCAGCCCGTGCCGCCGCCGCCCGCGCTCGCGGGTCCGGGAGTCCCTTTGTACGTTTAACGCAGCAGATGCACAGCCTCCAGCCACCGCCGAGGAAGTCTGGGTGCAGCGGAAACGAGGGAGGGCAGCCGCCAGATGTGGCCGGCCGGGCTGGGAGGGCGCTGGCGAGGCGGGCAGGGGGAGGGGGCGCACTCGGCCCGCCTCTCCGCACCGCTCCCCCGCGCGCCCTCCTCTTTTATCCTCTCCGCCTCTTTCCCCGCCTCCTGCTGCCCCGGGCCTCTGCGAGCAGCATCGGTGCGGGACCTCCCTACCCCTAACCACCCCCACCACCCCCATCCGGGCACAAAGCCTCAGGGACCCGCTGCGGGGACACATCTGCCGACCCCTGGGGACCCGTGATGTTGGGGAGCAGCGGTTCTTGACAGGACGCCCGGAGCAGGGCTGTCTGCGCTTCCAGGGACGGGGGTCAGGGATGGGGAGGAAGGGTCAGAAGCCGCCCACCAGCTGCGTGATGGATCCACGTTTGAAGATGGAGACAGAGAGCGATGAGAGACATGGACAAACTGGAGAGATGGAACCAGAGCCCCCACCTCCCCTCTCTCTTTCTGTCCTTTCTGTCTTCCTTCTGCAAGTGTGCGCGCATTTTACTGGGCCTGGGACATGACACTAGTGCTAGATCTACACTTGGAAACACAGCTGTCCTGCTCCCGGTCCCAGAAGGCTGTCCCCTCCCTCTCTCAGGAAAGAGAATTGAGTGTTGAACTGTGAGGGGATCTCCAGGGGGCAGTGAGAGCACCTGCCCTCCCCTCCAAACCAGTAGGGACAGTCAGGGAGGGCTTCCTGGAGGAACTGGCTGAGCTGAGACCTGAAGAGCTACAAGACAAAGGAATGGTGGGTGGGGGTGGGAGAGGGTGAATGGGGTGCTTCAGGCACAGGGTGGGGGGTGTGGGGGGAACAGGGTGACGAGATGGGTCTGGGGGTCAGCAGGCCCAGTCTGAGGAGCTAACTCATGGGCTGAAACAGCCCCAATCTGCCCGGGGGGGGGGGGGGCCTTGGCTGGCGGTCATGGTGATGAGTCCCGTCTTTATCTTAAGAGCAGCACAGTCTGCAGCTTGTATCTCCGTGGGCTTAAGACAAGTCCAGGCTTGCCTGGCAGGCATGTGCTGCGGCCCTGCCAGAGGTCAGTGTGACAGAAGCCCCCTGCAAGGGACGTTGCCCTGCAAGAGGGAGCCCGGACTAGCTGCCGGACCCAGGGAGAAGCCTTGGGTGTTTGGGGGAGGGTGAGTCTGAGGTCAGTGGGGAGGGGGGTTGCCTCCTGTCTGGGCCCCACTTGGCTCCAGTCCATGGCCTGTGGAGAGTCAGAGAGCCAAGTTGGAGAGGCCAGAGCTGGGAATGGAAGTGGAAAAAGTTGTCTCACTAAACAGGGCTTGCAAACTCGTGGCCTGTGGGCTGAATCCAGCCTGAACAGCATTTTGAAACTTGGGAAACTTCATGTAAAAATCTGACTTTCTGCTTTTCTTCTAAAAATTCCCAAAGCTTTGGCAATCCTGGGTGCCCATTGCCACATGGCAACAATTAGCTGCAGCGAAGGAGCTGCTGCTCCCTTTGGATGAGGCACGTCCTTTGGTTTGCCACAGTCTCCACCACTCTCTATTGCCTTGCATGTGACTCACTTAGCTTAGTTTTGCTCATTTGCATTACTTGCTCCTGTGGATGAAAAAGGGGCCACATACTAAACCTGACAAGCTCAGGGGAGGCCTGCCTGGTGGGCCCTACAACCTCAGAGATCAAAAGTGCCCACAGAGGGTGGTCTGAACATGAAAATTCCCAGCTGAAAGCGGGTCATGGTGGGTAGTCACCTTCTCAGCGGGTAGCTTCCTTGACAAAGGTCAGTCTTTACATAAGTGAGCCTGTCTGTTGCCTTTTCACATTTAAGATAACATACCTTTGAAATGTCAGCATAACGCCTTTCGTTAGACCCCTGAGGGCATAACCTCCTGCACCAGAGCTGAGACCACAGAAAGCCACATCATTATCTTGTTAATTATTAACTGTCTTGTACCCATAATGTAGAAGGAGTATGTGTCTCCCTGTTTCACTTTTATCCGATCCCACAGAGTCCCTGCTTTGCTTTCTTCTGTCCCTTCGTCTACCAGCCATGGGTTTTGTGTGACCCTTCTTATGTCTCCTCCTTTGATTCTACTTTATAAAAGAAGTTGCGATACTGCCCTTTTCCCGAGCATTTTCTCAGCCCGTTGACATTTTGGGCCCTGACAATTGTCAGTTTGGCTCAGGTAAACTCTTAGAAGGCTTTTTCTTAGGCTGGATGTTCTTTCATCGACATTTACTTGGCATAGGCATCTGGATTCCGCAGAAGCCCACCCAGGACCACCCTGTGGACCCCATAGGTACCAGCAGGGGCCTGTTGTGCTTCATGGGCTCCCTGTTTTGTATCGGATGAAGCTGGGTTTCTCTTGAAGTTCTGGATCCCCCTGTTTTAAGATCAGAAGCCCTAACTTTGAACTGTTCTTAAAAATAAATAAATAAATAACTAAATAAAATCGCCAGGATGCCGGGATAGCTCAGCAGGTTGAGTGCTTGCCTTGCAACGGTGATGTCCGGGTACCGGGTCGGCTCCAGCCCATGCAGGCCCACCTGCTGAACTGTGGCATCTGGTGACCGCAGGAACAGCGGCGAAGGTTCTCCTCTCCCATGCAGGAGGCCTCCTGTAGGGGTCCCGCCCTGCGTGGCTCCATAGCCACCTGTGTGGAATGACACTATGTCACAACTAATGATGTACAACTATGGAGACTGCTCTGGGCCCTCTCCCCACCACACCCACACCACTCTCCTTCTCTCGAGAATAATAAAATAAATCTTCAAAAGAAAAAAAAAAATCCTCACGGTGACATTCAAGGTGACACTTAAGAGTTGAGATAACTCAAAGACAGGAGGAAAAAATTGGGTGGCTGGTTTTTAATTTCAGCTTTTCCATGGGAACTGCTCGCTGCAAACCTTTGGCTGGCTAAATGAGAGTCTGAACTTGTTCAGCTCCAATGATAAGAGCATTTACTCCCTCCAGCGCAGATTTGGGGAATTCTTAGGTGACTAAGAATCGATGTGGGTGTGTCTGAGGATACCCCTCAAAACCAGCAGTGGTTCTATAGGGAATTCCAACACAACCGTAATTAAATAATCTACTTATCTGGGGCCATGCCCATAAATGTTGGTTCCCTAGCGCTCTTGAGTCCTCACAGTTGAGGTGGGGAGAGAAACTGGAACAGGTGAGAGGACTGGAGCAACTAGGGAGGAAACAGCCCCTAGGAGCTCAACCTATGAGCAGCACACTTCAACCCACCACACCACATCCCTAGAAACGTGCGCAGGCTTTGCAGGTCTCAGAATAAAACTAAGATGAACATGGGAAATCCTGCCTCTAGCGGCGACAAGCCCCCAACCTCCAGCCCCTGTTAATATCCCTGCAGAGGTACATACAGTCCCTAGGGAACTTCTGTTCTCGAGTAACTACAAAAAGAAGATTTAACTAGAAGTGATATCAACTTACGATGGCTGAAATGGAGTTCTTTGGACAACCACGCTCATTAATCAATCAATCAATCAATCAATCAACCAATTAATTATTTTTTGTATTGTGCTCACTATAGGAAAAACAAAGCTAGCTCTAAAATCAAGCAGAATGAATGGAAGGCTTACCTCAACTGGCAAATAGAAGCCTCTGGATGGAGCACAGAGCGACTACCTTCTCCCTAAGAGAGACTGTCTCTGAATGGAAACCAGTCTCTGCAGCTGCTCTATGCCAGCACCCTACTTTTCCCTCTTCTCCACCCTCTCCGCTGTACCCCTTCACTGGGTTGTCCGGACCTCCCTCCTTCCCTTCTTCCCTTCACCCCTGCAGCTCCCTACTGACCTAGGGGACACTCAGAACAGAAAACCATGACAACCTAGGAAAAAAACATCAGCAGAGGTTCTGGCAGCTCCCTTTGGAGAAAAGCCAGGCAGAGGGGAACCAGCGATTGTATAAGTTCCTTGGATTAGAATGGAACTCAACACTCTACCTTAAGATTTCCGGGGCCTTCTCCGGGACCCTGTGGGTTCACAAAGGAATTTGATTTAACTCTTAGAACATACGATCCTGGCCAGTCTGAACCTATTCTGATTAACACACCTACTGGTTTCTGAGAGCAAAGCAACAGAATGGATTAATAATGTTTTCTGGGAAACACCTGTAGAGCACTTAAAAAAAGAAAAAGAAAAAAAAAAAAGCTTTATTTTACTGTTTGAGAGAAGGTAAGAGAGACAGAGAGAAGAGGGAGGGCCCAGAGCAGTCTCCATAGTTGTGCGTCATTAGTTGTGACATGGTTTCAATCCACACAGGTGGATGTGGGGCCACTGAACCAGGGGCCTCTGCATGGGAGGTGAGAACCTTTGCCACTGAGCCCTCCTGGCATTTAGCAGTTGCACTGCAGTTCAGCATATGGGTTTGCACAGGCTGGGGCCGGGAATCAAAACCCAGATGTTGCAATTGTGAGGCAAGTACTCAACCACTGAGCTATCCCACCATCCCTACTTTATCTATTCTTAACCCAACCGAACTAAGTTGTCCTCTCCCTCAGACTAAGCTTCTGTACAAATGGTATGGACATCTGATCAACCAATGTCTGCTTTTAACTCAGAACCTGTTTCCTTCCAACTAGGGAGTGTTATAAGTCAACATATATTTTTACTAGTCTAATCTGCTCCAATTCTCCTGATAGGAAGAGGCTTTCTTCAAACCAATGACATCCACATATTCTTTTCTTAGAGGGTGAAATGTATTTAGAACTAAATGAATCAGATGCTGAACAAACTGGGGACAATAATGATTTTAGAGGAAACTCCACAAGAAGAAACTAATCTTGAAACTGGCTGGACATTTGTGACAAGATATTCCAATGCAACTCTGCAAGGTTAAGTCAGCCACTCTATTAAAATAACTATTGTTGATACTTTGCCTCTACTTCATATTCACCAATAGATGCACTAGCTGGCATTAGGCCCATTATACAAGGTTACATAAAAAGGGGGACTTACAAATTTCTTGCACAAGCCCCTATAATTCTCTATCTTTCCAGTAAAGAAACCCAATGGGAAAAGACAGGGATTTGTACAATATCTCAGAGCTATCAAGATACCTTGTAGTTCCAAATCCATATATCCTACTGGACTGCCAATATTTTTCAATGATAAAGTCATACATTGCCTTTTTCAGCATTCCTGTAAAAAAAAAACAAACCAAAAAAACAAAAACAAAAACACAGTAAATATCTCTTTGCTGTCACCCAAGAAGTTCAGGAGTTTACTTGGACAGTAATGCCTCAGGGATAAAAAGGTATTTCTCTCAAATACTAAAAGTTGATTTGAATGATGTATTTCCCAGACATTCCATTCTCATCCAATATGTAGATGATTTACTTTATGCTCTAGGACGTATTTAACTCCCAAGAGGACACAATTCACCAATTACAACAGCTAGCTGTAAAGGGACATAGGGTCTCAAAGGACAAGCTTCCATTCTGTTTATCCCAATACTCTGCATTTGGTCATCTCAAGATGGCCTATTAATGAACCTTGAGATGCTCAGAGGAATAATATCCTTTCTTCTTCTAAAACAAACAAGCAAACCAACAACAAACAAAATCAGCTTAGAGGGTTCCTGAGTGTGACTGGATAGTGTCACAATTGGATTCCAAACGTTTTATTAGGGCCCAGCCTCTATATGTCATTAAAATCAGATCAACCTGATCCAATTCAATGGAACCCAGAAGGGAAACCACTGTAAAAGCTCTAAAGAAAGAATCATCTAAAGCACTCCCTCTGGGACACCTTACTTACAAACTTTCTTGCTTTTTACACCTGTAAATAAAGGAATTGCTTTAGGAGTCTTAACTCAGAAACACAGAGACTGTCACAGATCTACCGGATATGACAGTCAGTGATTAGGCTCAGTTACAGGCTTATTATGTGAACAGAAGAAGTAGTTACTGGCTCTCTTGTTTACGTTCCCCATTCTGTTGACTCTCCACTGAACCCCCATCACACTCAACCCTTCTGTGAGTTGAGTGACTTCTTATGAAGCCCTCTGGCTTTCCGTGCCCAAGATTACTTGAACTCGGTGTGACAGTCTTAACCAGCACCTTGGCTGCCCTCTTGGAGGGTGAAGACATCCACAACTGTGTTTTCTTACTGACCACCTTCTGGTTCCTAGAAGTGATGTCCACAGGGAACTCCTATCGAAAATGCTGACTTAATCTGGTTTACAGGCTATTGAAAAGATGAACAGGGACATTACCACGCTGGCTAGACAATAACTTCCCTGGTGGACATAATTGAAGTTCTTATTTACCTGAATGAGCTCTGCCCAACAAGTTGAATGAATTGCTCTAATTCGAGCTTGTCCATCAGCCAAAGAGCAAATAGTCAACATTTACACTGATCGTCCCTATGGCTTTGGTGAAGGAAGCTCACAGATGTGGAATGTTGTGGAAGAGGCGAAGCGTCTCAACTTCCTCAGGGCAGCGTGTGAAGAATGAAAAACAGTGGAAAAACAGGTTGCAGAATTTTTAAATGTCATACTGCAACAGAGACAATTGGCAATGAGCAACGTTCCAGGCCCTTCCAAAGCCACCATCCTGAAAGCAAAGGGAAATAATTTAGCTGGTGCAAAGCTAGATACGCAGCAATAAGGAGCCAAATTATCCAGACCCAAGAAAGCTCCTTGTTTTCTATTAAATCAATAGAGGACTCACTCTTACAGTTCCAACAGACAGCTGCAGAAGAAGAAAAGTGGGTACAGCAACAGTTTGGGACCCTATCAGAAACCCATCTTACCTATAGGGACTCAACATGCACATGAGCTAACTAACATCTTGGGGTCCTGAAAGATGATTTCACGGAGCAAACAGTAATATCGGAAACCTCCCACTACAGCTCATAAAGTATATGGCGGGTGTTCTATCTGTCCCAAATATAACCCTGGAAAAATCACTCCACGGGTCCCAAGGACATGTCCCACGTCCTTTAGGTCCATTGAGGCATGGTCATTGAATTTGATTCAAATGCCACCCACTATCTCAAGGACACAAGTGTGTGTGAGTTATGATTTGTATGTTTTTTCCACTGGGTTGAGGCATGCCCTCTCAGGAGAGCAACCAAGTAGGCCAACTATTATTGGGGGGGAAAATTCCCATTAGAGAATTCCCTCTGAGTTACATAGCGACTGCAGATTCAGTTCATGGGGCAACAAATGCAACGTATCCGTAACATTTGGCCCGTCCTACAGAATTTTCATGGGTTTATCATCTCTGGATTGGTGGATGTACCACTGGTACAATTAAAGCTCAACTAGGTAAACTTTCCAAAGCTTTTATTTCCCCTTGACCAGAAGTTCTTCTCCCTGTTGTGTTCCTCAACTTGAGACTTGCTACTTTCGGTATGTATAGCCTTTCTCCTCGCTAGTCATTGGTCACCTTGTGTGTCTAGAAGGGACATAGGAACCAACCTTACTAAGAGGAGACATTCTGCATGATTATCAAGGACTTGAACCAGCTTAAAATTTAGCATATGGGTCTGTACGGGCCGGGCCTAGGATTCGATCCTCGGTCCCTGGGGCTGCAAAGCAAGCACTTAACCCGCTGGGCCATCCCAGCTTCCCTCTTAGTCCCTAGTCTTAATTATTTTCTTAATCAGTTTTCCACAGTCCATAGCATTAGACAATAGAATGTCCCCTGCCTCCTGCTTTAGACATTTGCCCTGAAACCTGTGATCAATTACTTGGAAGTATGTGATGTGTGATCGATTGTAATCATTGTGGCCCAGCATTCTCCCCAGGCCATTCAGGACCCAACTCCCAGGAATGGCTGGTTAAGCCAGAGGGTGGGCTGCAGGCTCAATGGGGGCCAAACAGCCTTTCCATCACATAGCAACCTTGTGGTAGTGACATGAGGCTTGTTTCTTGGGTCAATGCTTTAAAATCTGTTAACTAAGTCTTTCCTCATCTAGGGGCCCCTGGGATACAAATTGGGCCCCAGCATGGCTACCAGCCCATCCTGACTGAAGAAATCATCAGGGTCTTTCAGGTGGATCTCGATACCCCCTCCTCTTAGTCCAGACAGGATGAAAGTTCTGTGAGTCCCCAAGAGGCGGGGACAATGGCTACATTCAGCAGGAAGCAGATATGAAAAAAGAGACCCCCTGCTCCTCACCTTCCCATAGAGATTTATGGGGGTCACACTTCTCAAGAGGAAAATGAGGTAGGCAGAGAGAGTAGGGGGGTCTCGGGACCCCTTCTGTGGGACCAGCCTTGCTGGAGTAATCCTTACCTTTTATTCACTAATCCCCGCCCCAAGGTAGGCAACCATAAGCAAATTATAGGGAAAAATTAACTAACACCAGGAAGTCAAACGACGCAAATAAGCCCTCCGGTTCAAACCACTCCCTGACATCTGCACACCAAGAGTTAAGATGACCTTTATTTCACCCAAGTCTCCTTCTACCATCATTCTAACATCATACATATGCCCAGAAGTTCATTAATATCGTCATCATAGACTGACTTCTGGGAAGAGACAGGTGCAGTTGAAACAGTTGAAAGAGATGATGTAATAGCCCCTTGTCAATCAACAAACGCCAATCAAAAGCCGCCTTCCAGGAAAAAATGAAATAAGAATCACGCAGGTCTCGACAGTCCAGGCCCTGGAGTCTTTAGCGCAGGCCTGCTTCTACTTCTCAGGGGTGCACTTTGTCCCCAAACTGCTCTTTTGCGCCTCTACTCCTGTGTCTCTCTCAACTCTTTGTTGGGGGTGCCAAGAACCTGGACACATGCCGAGAAAATGGGTTTGTTGTACCCTCAAACTGTAAGTAAATGTCAGCCAGCAATGCACTCTTTGGATTAATTTATGACCAAAAGGGGAAATTGTGGACAAAAAAAGCGGCCATGTGCTAAACCTGGCAAGCTCAGGGGAGACCTGCCTGGGCAGCCCGACAAACTCAGAGACCAAAAGCGCCCACACAGGATGATCTGAACATAAAAATTCCCAGCTGAAAGCCGGCCATGGTGCAGTCACCTCCTAGGCCTGTAGCTTCCTTGACAAAGGTCAGTCTTTACATAAGTGAGCCTGTCTGTTACCTTTTCGCATCTAAGATAACATACCTTTGAAATGTCAGCATAACCACCTTTCTAGACCCCTCAGAGTACAAGCTCCTGCACCAGAGCCAAGACCACAGAACCCCCAATTATTATCTTGTTCCCCGAATGCCATCTCTATGCTAATTATTAACTGTGTTGTACCCACCATGTAGAAGAGTGTGTGTCCCCTGTTTCACTTTTATCCAATCCCACAGAGTCCCCGCCTTGCTTTCTTCTGTCCCTTCATCTACCAGCCATGGATCTCGTGTGACCCTCCTTGTGTCTCCTCCTTTGATTCTAACACTCAAAATGTGTAAGCTGCAAAACTGCCCTTTTCTGGAGCATTTTCTCCAGCTGCTGAGATTTTCTTCCCAGCAGTTGTCGTCCGTTTGGCTCAGGAAATTCTTATAAGACTCTTTCTGAGGCTGGATGTTCTTGGGCACTCGAGCTTTAACCTTTCCCCGGGCGTCTTTGTAAGACCTTGGAGACCAAACAGCACAGCTTGGGGCGCCCCTGGCAGAAGGCAGCGTGGACGGCGGCTCTTCACAGTCTGTGTGGCTTTGTCCTTCCAGGGAGTTGGTGTCCAGTGTGGATGCTTGGGGCCCGTTCTGAGCTGACAGCAGCCGTAGAAACAGCCGTCAGAGAGAAATCTCAGCGCCCCGCAGTGACTACAGCCCCAGGGACTTGGAGAGCAGAGGCTGTGTCAGCTGCATCGTGTCCTTGGCCACCCCTAGAGCTCCCTGTGTCACAGCCTGGGAGTCCCATGTGGATGTGGCAGAACCACAAAACGGAAGCAACCAGACCCACTGTAGACTTGGTGAGTGCAAAGCCAGCTTTTCCCTTATAAACCACTGAGCTTTGGGGACATGCTTCTTTTTTTTTTTATCCCCAATGACAGCTGACAGTCACTATTATTTGATACTAGTTTCAGGTGTACAGCGTAGTGGTTAGAGATGTATGTAACTTATGAAGTGATCCCCCAATTAGTCTAGTGCCCACCTGGTGCTATACCTGGTTATGACCACATTGCTGACTGTGTTCCTTACGCTGTGCTTTATGTCCTGTGACCATTTTGCAACTGCAATTTGCACTTGGTAATCCTTTCACCGCTCTCCTCTATCTCCCCAACCCCGCTTCCCTCCAGCAACTGTTAATTTGCTCCCTGCGTCTGTGAGTCTATTTCTGTTTTGTTTGTTGATTGTGCACTTTAGATTTGTTTGTGACTGCCACATCTTTTAGCCAGTTGTAGTACAGGTGTAATACTGTATAGTGGGTAGAATGATGTCCCCCCCACCAAAAAAAGTTCAGGTCCTAACCCCGCCATACCTGTAAATGTGTCCTCGTTTGGAAAGAGTCTCTTCAGATGTGATCTGGTTAAGATGAGGTTGCACTGGATTAGGGCGGGCCTGCATTCGGTGATGGTAGCCTGGTAAGAAGATGAAATGTGCACACAGATATACATGGTAAGAACATGCGGTCATGGAGGCAGAGGTCGGAATCTGTCTTGCAGATGAAACACAGGAATGCCAAAGATGGTCAGGAGCCCCCAGAAGCTGGAAGGGGCAGGGAAGGGTTCCTCCCGGGGGTCTTCACAGGGAGCACAGCCCTGCCAACACCTTGATCTGGGACATCTAGTCTCCAGAACTTGGAGGGAATACTTTTCTGATGTGTTAAGCCGGCAGGTTTGTGCTACGTTTTATGGCAGCCCAAGGACATTAGTACAGGTTACAATGAAGAGACGCCAGGATGTGACATACATTTCGATCATTCATTCATTCATTCATTCAGGAAAATCTTGATGAACACTGTATTGAGGCAGAAGACAAGCACTAAGGCCAGATGCCATGCCTGCGAAGACAGAGGGCGCCATGGGAGGTAGTGACCACCGACTATACCTTCCCAAGACCCCATCCTCCTGCTCGTGGGAGACACCCCTTAATTTTCCTTTGGGGGGCCTCCTGTCTCCAACTCTTGGTCTATGAGGCTCAGAGGATGGGCTTCTCCCTGGCTTCTGGGTCCATGTGACCCAGGCTTGGCTGAGAAGCGGATCCAATACTGCTGGCCAGGCAGTGTTTCAGAGCTGGGCTGGTGAGTCCATCACAGCCAATGGAAAAAAAAAGTTTTTAAAGATGTATTTGATTGTTTTTGACAGAGACAGAGAGAGACAGAGACAGAGAGCAGGGGGAGGGCCCAGAGCCGTCTCCATAGTTGTACGTCATCAGTTTTCGACATGGTTTCCTTCCACACAGGTGGGCGGGGGCCACACAGGGCAGGAACTGGGCTGGGGACCTTCTGCATGGGAAGCTCACCCCAGTTCAGTGTATGGGTCTGAATGGGCCGGGCCCAGGATTCGATCCTTGGTCCCCAGGGCTGCAAAGCGAGCACTTAACCCGCAGAGCCATCCAGCTTCCCAGAATATTAATTTACTTTAATTAGTTCGTGATTTCAGTGATGAGTCCTGGGACTTTTGCTGGAGGTCTTGGGGATGCAGCTTGCACTTTCCATGCAATGAAGTTGGTGTAATGCGCGGGTGCAGGTGCGTTCAGGACAGGGCCTCCTGAGAGGCAGCCACCCCAGAGAGATTGGAAATGGTGACTTGGCGCCCCCGAGGCCCACAGGCCGCATTCCTGGACGCGGCCTCGCCTGCCGCCTGACTCTGCATCTTGAGCCCATACGCCCCCTGCTCCCAGCTTCACGTTTTGTGTGGGCCGTTTTGTTCTTAAAAATTTTCGATTACACTTAACACTCAATATTATATTAGCTTCAGGTGTACAACATCGCGATTAGACATTTACATGCCTTCCAAAGTGCTCACCCTAACGAGTCCAGAGCCCGTGGGACACCGTGCCTCACTTTTACGGTGGCATTGACTGTTCCCCATGCGGTACTGCACATTGTTGTGACTATGTCTGTCACTGGAAACTTGTGCTCTTTCACCCCTTCCTTCCTTTGTGTTGTGATGCTGAGGCCTGTTTGGGCTGAGTTTCTGTCACTTGCGATCACAGAATCCTAAAGGATACGGGAAAAGGCTTCGCTGGGAAGGCAGGGCCAGTCTGACCCACTGCCTGAGGCCACGGCCTCCCTCGTGTGTCTGCCTCTGGGTCCCAGGGACCCCCGAGGTGCACCCCCGGGGAGCACAGCGTGCAGCCACCACAGCCCTGGACGGAGACGGGGCCTTCTCTGGGGCCAGACACCCTTGCGTGTCCTGCCAGGATCCTAACCCCAGGCCCAGAGGCGGGGCAGGCCTGGTGACCCTCTGCATGAAACCCTTCCCTGGCATCACCCCACTCTTAGAAGGAGCCCCACCTCTCTGCCAAGGGCGGCAGACCCTCTGTCACCAGACACGCTCCCTCCAGTGACAGCCAGGAGCCCAGGAGGCAGCAGATGGCACTGCCAGATGGGCTAATTCCAGGACAGCCTACTGGCAAAGGGATTAAGTCTAAAGTGTGGGGGTGGGGTGCAGGGGGAGCCAGCCCAGGGCGCAGGAACCGGGGCCAGAGCCCCAGGATTGTCAGGGTGGCAGAGGGGGACAGTTACAGGAACCCAAAGGAGAGAGAACATGGAGCAGCCAGCCTAGGAGACGTCCTGAGGAGGAATCCAGGAGCAAATGCTCTGACCCCGTTTGCTCCTGTCCCTCTGGTTCTGTGCTGCCCCCACCCCTCCCCCAGCCAGGGGCACAGACACTGGGGGATGGGGGCCCGGCTACGTCTACCTCAGAATGTCACGAGCTGGGTTATCTAGGAGTCAGGGGACGGCTCAAGACTCCGGGGCTTCTGCTGTCTTATAAAGGCGCAGACCCCCGCCCAGCCCGTCCCCGTCGGCCACGCGGAGGCCAGGTGGAGACAGACCGCTTTAGACTTCGCGGAGTCCGAGGGCAGAGCTGCTCATTTGTCACCAACAGCAAGAGAAACTCAGAGTAGACTTCAGGTGGGACTGCCCAACAATGGTGAGAAAGAAGGAGGCCGTAGAGGGTCCACACGGTGCCCTGAGAGCCCTGCCCCCCACGGGAGACAGAGGGTAGGCAGAGCCATGTTTGGCTCAGCCCAGGCTCCGGGAGCACAGGAGGCCCTTCCGCCAGTGTGTTAGAGATCCAGCCGGGCTGGCCAGGACGCGTGGGCCTTGACCTCCACCCACTCTCTCCCCACCCACGTGGGCTCTCTGAGCCCCTGGGCTCTGCCGCAGCCCACCTCCCCCCACGCTATGCTCTTAGCTGTCCCCCCGGCCTTTGTGTTTGTCCAGCTGTGTGGCCTGTGGCTGGACACTGGGCAGCTGTTGTTTGCGGTGCCGGCTCAGCGCCCCCACTTTGGGTCTTCGGTTCACACACACCCAGTTCCCCTGAGGAAGTCACAGGCCTGGCCAGTCGGAGCCCTCGGGCACTGTAGCCACCTGAAGCTCTGTCCGGGGGGCTAAAGTTGGCCTTGGAGTGGACGAGGAAGCAAAAGACAGACTTGGGGACACTGAGACCCTCGATGCAGTGCCACCTGAAACCAGAACTCCTTGGATTTCTCAGTTTCACGAACCTTTTGAGACTTAATCCAATTCAGGGTATAGTTTCAATGCCGCCCGAAGGACAGCGGTGCCCAGTGGATAAGGCTGTGCCAATCAGTCTGTGACGGTGTCCATCTGTCTGTCTGCAGACAGAGAACCACCCCTTCCTCTGCTAGAGTAGAGACCCCCACAGAAAATTCCCAATGCCACTTGAGTGGCCCCAAGAGGCGCAGGCTGATGGACACCAGCCAGTGAGCTCCCTGGACTTGGACACGTTCAAACAGGCTGGGGTCCATGCAATGACCGCTGTGGGGCTGCAGTGATGGGCCGCCCGGGTCCCCTGGGACCAGACCTGCTCTCTGTCCCTATTGTCCCCCCCTCCCCACCATGCTTTGTAATCCCGAGAGCATCCTAGCAAACCTCCCACTCACTAATCTCCACCTCGGACTCTGGGCTCCTATCCTGTGATGATTCTCTCAGAGCGGGGGCTCCTTCCTGTTAGGACTCCGTCCCCCTGTGGGGGTGGGATTGGGGACAGTGCTTTCCAAGAGGAGGGGACGCCCCTGGCAGTACACTCATCTGTTGTGTTGTGGGCTGGCCTTCCGGGAGGCTGGGAGGCCACCCATGGCCTGGGGAGGGGGTGGCCCGGATCTGGGTCCCTGTCAGAAGTTGGGGGGCCTACCCAAGCACCGGGCACTAACGGCGGACACCAGGTGGGAGGCAGGTGCAGTTGGGAAAGAAGAGAAAAGGAATTAAGGGGCCACTAACTAAAGACGGTCTAGCATGGGTCTAGCATGTCCGATGTGGGTGGGTCCTAGGGGCGACTCAGTCACAGCTGTTTAAGGAAGGTCACTGCTGGAGGGGAGTCTGAGTTCTGAGGGCGTGGCAGGCCCTGCACTAGGTGTTTTACACGCGTTGAATTCCCACCGTGTTCCTTTGAAGCAGGGGGTGTGGCTAGCATCTCCATCTCAGAGCTGAGGAAACTGAGGCAAAGAGAAGAGGACTTGCTCAAGGCCAAACATGCAGCATCAGCAGCAGGATCACCCTCAGGGCTCTCTGACACCAGAGCCCTTGTGCCCAACCACCGCACTACCCAGCCATCCTGGCGAGATGGGGGAAACTGAGGCACAGAGCAGGCTTTCCTAGAAGACAAAACTAGCAAGCCCCAGGGGCTCACTTTGAACCAGGAACTGTGGCAGACACCTTTGCTCAGTGACTGGGCTACGCATGTGAGTGAAAGTGAGCCCAGAGAAGTTAAGTAGCTTGACCAAGGACACACAGCACAGAAGTGGAATGCGGGAACCGGAGTTGAGTTTTTCCCTCGCAGCAGCTGCTACCTCCTCAATTGGGTCTTTTGTCAGCCAGCTCCCCAATACCACTGTCTTCCATCCCTTCCCTGCACCCCTGCAGCCACCCCCCCCCAGCCATCCTCAGATCCCTGGCTTCCCCCTTGCTCTAGGAGGTCATCGGAATGCTCACCCCCACCCTTTGGCCCATCCCTGACTATCCCCTGCTCATAAGACAGCTCAGAACTCAGCCCCAGGGAGGGCTCCCTGACTCGGAGCCCATCTGCAGCCATGTTCAAGTACCCACCCAGACTTGCTGGCTGTGGTGGCTGGCGACTTAACCTCCTGGAGCTCACTTCTTTGTCCAAGAATCATAATAACCATCCCTCAGGGCTGGGGTTGAGAACCTGTTAGTGTTTATTAAACACTTAACACAGTGCCTGGCATGCATGCAGTAGGCACTTAATCGTTTATCGATCACTATCTTTATAATAACAGCGCTCCCCCACAGGGCTCGCCAACAGGTCGGCGTGTGCGTGCCCGCTTATCTGTTCAAATGATCAAAGGCGTTCACACTGGGGGCACGTGCCAAGACCACAGGCAGATGGGGCTCTCATGGGTCAGGCGTTTGGAGGCCCATCAGCCTGAGATAGGACTGCGCCTCCTCTGGCTTCAGGGCTTCTCCTACGGGTTAGCGCCCACCTGGGCAGAGAAGGACGTGAGTGCCCCCCAGCACACCCATTCTGTGCGTTCCCGCTCCACGCCCGGCGAGCAGCTCCTTCTGCGGATAGACTGCGCCATCTGGTGGCTACTCCTGGCGAAGCCGCCTGGGGGCTTAGAAACGCCCGGCACAGACCGTTCACTGGGCTCACGGCGCCCCCGAGTGGCAACAACGCGCAATCACAGCCCATCGGTTTCAACCTCACACACCTGCCCATTTTACACAATATTCCCGCTAAGTCTTAACTCTGGGCAAGTTTAAGTTTGAAAAGCGTGACCTTAAAGGGACGCCTGACGATGTGTAGGTCCCTGCTCCCCACCTGTTCAGTAATGAAATACCGACGCCCCATTTCACCTCTGACATTCTCATGTACAATTTAAAGGCGAGGAAACTGAGGCCCAGAGAGTGTCCGTGTCCCGCCGCCACACAGCCCGCCAGCAGGCACCTGCCCGTGTGGGGGCACCGCCCCAGCCTCCAGAGGGAGCAGTCACCGTGACCTCCTTTCTCAGCCTCTGGGTTCCCCTCGATTTAGATTCCCAGAGGACCCGCCCCAGGCCCATCACCCCACCTTGCGGTGGAGTGGGGGTGGGGATAAGTGTCATGGGAAAGGGGAGGGATATTTCCAGCACCTTCCTTTAAAAGTGCCACCTCTCGCTCTTGGCTCCTGCCACACAGCCATGGGCACCCCCATGAGTCACAAGTGAGCCCCCCGCCCTGCCCTCAGAGGAGACTGAAGGCTTCTGGGGGTGATAGCAGGTGCTGAGAGATCACCCTGCCCCTGCCCCCGGACAAGGCGGCAGCTGAGGCCGGGGCTCTCACAGCTTCTAGGAGCTCGGGAGGAATGATTATCTCAGTCTAGGGAGGGCATCAGGGAGGACTTCCCAGTGGCGGTGTCACTGGCGTGGAGCCTTGAAGGTGGAGGAGGAAAAGCATTCCGAGCTGGGGGCAGGGGCTGGGAAAGCCAGGGCTGGTTCAAGTTCGGATGTGTGTCAGGTTGAGCCTTGAACCAAGGGCCCTCGCTGAGGGGTGCTGTGGGCTTGACATCCAGCGCAGCCCACGTCTGCTGTAGGGGCCGCGTCTACCTCCCACGGCAGCCCCGCCTTGGTGACAGAGTCAGATGCAGCTGTAGGACTCAGCGCGAGGGTCCCCCCAAACCCAGGGGGCTCACACCATGTTGTGTCTCAAAGGGAGAGGTTTCAGATGGCGATGCCCGGGGCCCTGAGCTCAGGGCTGTCACAGCTGCAAACGAATGGAGCTGGGGGTCCGGGCTCGGGAAGGGATGGCTGGAGTGGGGGCTGCTTGAGTGGGGACACTGAGGCCCCAGGGCACAACGTCCCACGGGAAGGACAGACCTGCCAGTGTATGAATGCTCTTAGGCCTCCCCACCTCTGCCCCACCCAGCAGCTTAGAGCAGAACGCTTTCTGATAGCGCTGAACCCGGAAGGCTGTTCACGGAGTCTCTGATCCCTCCCTGTTTTTCGGGGTGTGCGTGTGTGTGTGTGTGTGTGGGGGGGGCACACACCAGCAATGGAGTTGTTTCTTTAAAACACAAATTAGTTACACTAGCAGTTGCTACCGCGGCCTAACAAGCAACTCCAAAGCTTGGTGGCTGAAACCAACGTTTACTAACGTTCTCTAGTCTGCAGGCGGCCTGCGTGGTTCTCCCACTCGGGTCTGGCTCTCTCTTGCTTCTCTGGAGCTGGTTACTCAGTGAGGGGTGGGCCAGGCTGGGCCGGGGGCTCCTCTCCACGTGGCCTCCCAGGCTCCAGCATGCAGACTGGCCCGGGCTCGTCCTCAGGATGGAAACAGCTCTTCTGAGGAGGGCGGCGGACAAATACAAGGTCACCGGAAGCCCAGGCTCAGAACAGGCACATCTCAACCTCTGTCGCGCTCAGTGGGACAGAGCAGATTTAGTGGGTGCAGCGCATGGTGGGAGGTGCTATGACGGCCCACTGTACAGGACATGGGTGCAGAAAGAGATGGGCTATGTTTACAATCAACGTCCTCAGCTGCCACTTCGTTTAGCTTCTCCTAACACGTTGTCAGATCCAGCTTCTCACTGGCCACCGCGGTGGCTGCCCTTATGGCCAAGGCGTCCTTCCTGCGGCTTGTGCAACATCTCCAGGCCTGCATCCCTCGTATCTGTTACCACCTGGCCCCGGTAGGTAAGTGAACGGGCAGCCTCCTCCCCTAGTACCACCGGCTTGTGTTCATGAACCACCTATGGCTCATGGTCTACAGAAGAGAGTCTAAGCTTCTAGAGCGAGCTTGTCCAACCCGCAGCCCGCAGGCTGCACGCGGCCCGGGACGGCTTTGACTGCGGCTGCACATAAATTCATAAACTTCCTTAAAACGTTGTATTTTTTGTGACCTTTTGTTTTTTAAACTCATCAGCTATCATTAGTGTATTGTATGTGTGGCCCAAGACAATTCCTCTTCTTCATCCCATGTGGCTCAGGGAAGCCAAGAGTTTGGACACCGCTGTCCTACAGAAAGTGTGGCTTTAACGGCTTTTCAGGGTGACGATTCCTGGCCTACCTCTTGCTCTGCTCCGCATCCCTGTCCCCTGCTCCTCCTCGTACCCTAAGCCCTTGTCGTATGTGTGCAAACGTGAGACACTTTCCCTGTGACCTCAGAATCTGTCAACTTTGGATCCTTCTGCTGGGAGCGCTCTTCCTCCATCTGAAGGAACTATTCGTCCTGAGGACCCCGCTCAATGCCAAGTCTACAGTCTTGATTCATTGTTCTGGGCCTCCCCCAATGCCTCCTTCCCCGTCCTGACCCAGCAGGATTCATCTCCCTTCCCCTTGGCCTTCGAGAGCTCTGTAAACACAGCCCTGTCACCTGTAACTCACTCAGCAGACATGCCCGCTGCACAACACCCGTCTTCTCCGATGAGCCTGTTGGCCCCACATGGGCAAGAAACAGGGAGGCTACACTGAGAACACAGGCTTTGGGGCCAGACAGACCCAAGGTCAAGTCCTGGCTCCCACATAAACTCAGTTCCCCAGGGCAAGTTGCTTGATGAGCTAACACTCTGAGCCTCAGTTTCCCCATCTGTAAAATAAATTCACAATACTTGAGAGAGCACATAGAATGTTCTTAGTATGATGCCTGGAACATAGGAGGCGCTCAGCAAATATTTCATTTCCTGCTTCACAACAGTATGTCTGTTCTTTGATTCATGTCGACTTAATTGCGTTGCAAGGACAGGGATGAGGGTTGCAAAAATGCCCCCGCAAAGTACTTGAAATGATTACCATTCCAGGATGAGAAGACAGAGATTAGTTGCCTGCTTCTGTCTCACAAACAAATTAATGGAATGGCAGCTTTTGGTGCAAAATATGATTCCTGTTGAAAGGATTAGACATACTAAATCCAGCTGGAATATACTATGATCATGAGTGAGTGTGTGTGTATGTGTGTGTTTTCAGCAAAGCTGCAATAATCATACAGTTACAACTAATAAATTGGGTCCTTTAATTCCTCTGCAATAAGCCTTTGAAATATAATCTGTCATTTTCAGACTTATAGAACATGACTTCTCATAATTATAATTCTCCAGCACACATTACTACTTATAATTAAATTCACTTTTAAGAAATCCAAAGCGTATTTTATGTGGATTATCTGTTTGTACGATGTCGTAATGGTAAAAATGAACATATAATCTGTTGAATAAATTTGGTGAGTTCTTAGACAAAAAAACACAACTCCGCAACTGATCAAAAGCTGGAAAGACAGATAAGATGAACCAAATATGTACGATTTCTCGGCAAAAGCTTAAAGAAACACAGGGCAAACCTGAACATGTCTCTCCCACCCTTGCCTTTAGCCTCATGGAAGAAGAATTTTTTATTCTGAAATAGCAGGAAAAAATACGGATGTTAAATTATGGCCAAATTATCTGCTGGAGAAGAGGCAGACCCATAAATTTTGAAAAGCAGTTGCATAAAGGCCCAGGTTGGATGAGTAGTAGAAAACAGACCCTAAAAGACCCCAAATCTGTGAATATGTGCCGACGACATGTGTAGACCCACCACCTAAGACATAAACAGGAAGATAAGCAGACACGGAGAACGGGAACCTTGAGACAAAAGAAAAAGGCCCAGAGACCAGTTCCATCCTGCGCTTCTAATGAAGACCGGCCTAGGAGCTGTGGGGTGGTTCTGCAACATTAGACAGAAATGAGCTAATGCTTTCTTACTCACATTAAGGTCAAGGCCGGAGGCAGCCCGTGCCTCCAGGGCGGTAACATGTTTCTCCAAAGAGGGGATGCCAAGAAGGATGGGCATTTTCTGCCCATCAGCAGGAATGTCCTCCCAAATGGATTCTTCTGCCTGAGGCCCAGGAGCTCCCGCCCAAGTGACAGCTTTGCCTGGGCAGGCCACTTGAATGAGAGTCAAGTACTGAGCGCAAACCTGGGCACCTTTGGACAGACGGGTGAGAGACAGGGTGGCCCTGCTCTTGGGACAGTGCCTGTGAGGAGGGGACTTGGGTGTCATATTGCAGAAGTGGTCTCTGGAAGCCAAACGTGGGGATAAGGTGATGAGGACATGGATATGTGTGTACGTGTGTGTGTGTGTGTGAAGACAGTGATCAGTTAATCTGCAAACACTGCACCTATTATGTGCAGTTTCTGTGCCAGGCACTGGTGATATATTAATAGAAGGGACAAGTCAAGGCCCTGCCCTCCCAAGGGGTCAGTGGCATTAGGTAGGGGCCAGTTTAGGGTTGGCATCTTCCTGGGGTCCTCACATCGGCAACAAGGAAGGCCACCGTCATAAAGCAGGGCCTGCTTTGCCATTGTCATTAAAAGACTCCAGCACACCCACTAGCTACCATGCACGGGGACAGGTGGGAGTTCTGGGGGGACAGGAGAAAGTCCCGCCTCTTAGTGGGCGCTCTTCCAGCTGCAGCCCAGGTGGTCACTCCTCTCGGAATGTGGAGCCCACTGTCCTACGCTCTCCTCTGGCTAACATGAAATCCAGCATTCTGGAAGCGTTTCTGTGGTGACGATGGTGACGCAGGGCGAAGGGAGGGAGGCATGGCCCACTCGGGCAGAGAGTCGTGGAAGACCCGCTCACCAACCCGAGGTGACGTCAGCGCAGAGGTTGGCATGAGCCTGGGGCCTGAAATGAGGTTCGGAACCGGACCAGAAATGTCAGTGATCGCTGAAGGTCTCACCGAAGATTCTCCAGCATGTGCTGTGGGAAAAGAGAAGCCTAAGGAAGGGAAGGCGTTAGCCCAAGATCAAATGCAACTGAGACCTGGACTTTTGATTCCTGGTTTGTGCTTAAAACATGATCACACAATATTATTTAAAAACTAGATCTGGCTGCCTCCCTCACTGAAGTCAAGAGAGGACCAGGGTGGGACTAGAGGTAAGATTGAACTTGGGGCTCGACTCATTCTGGCTTCTATCACTTCACGTTGCACCTGAAGGCATTAATAATAAATATTCAGTGGCTGGCTGGATGGATGGAGGCTGAAATTAAGGGAGGGACAAGCCTGAGGTCTAATAGTCTCCTTCCAGGACTGAAGGCCAGAATTTATTCTCATACACATTTTATTTTGGTCAAAGATTTGACCCACACAAGGGTTTTACATATTTAATAAGCAGCCAATCCAAAATCAGGAGATTTCACATTTCAAAAATATCAGATTTCTGGATTTTCTTGGGGGAGAAAAAAAATCAGCAGACCTAGTGATACCAGGCTTGCATCCCCACATGCAAACGTTTTTGAAGGTGAGCAACAGGGCCCCTTTTGAAGGGAGAATGATTCCTAGTCTACCATGAACCCCGCCTTTCCCTACAACCTTGCGGCTCCCCCACACCCTCAGCTATGTTACTTGTCTGGCCATCTGCCATTTCCTCCTGAGTTAAAAATATTCCCGCGTCACTCTTGTGTCCCTTGGTTCACTGATGCTGGCTCCTGCCAGTGTGAGGCTGGGGTCTCCTCCACCTTCCCCAGCACGGGTGGGGGTGCACCCAGGGGGTGCTAGCCCCTGCCGGGCCAGCAGAGAGGCTGCAAGCAGACGTCTGCAGCCCAGCCGCCTGCAGGCTCCTGTGGGGATGGCGGTGTCTGGACAGGGCTGTCCTCCCGAGGCCGAGAAGAAGGGGGCCCGAGTGCCCGCGAGCTGGGTGGACAAGCGGGCAGGCTTGTGCGGGGAGGAGCAGCCAGCCATGGGAAGTGAGGAGGGAACGATTTCCAACAATGTCCCTTGTGCATGCACGTCTGCATTTCATTGCCACTGTCGTTAAGACAGGAGTGCTCTTTGGGGAGGCCTGCTCTGGAGCTGCGATCGCTTTAACACACAGCCCTGGCATCACACAGGAGATGAATGGAAGCCTGTGGCTCTCCTATGTCGCGAGGTGCGGGGCGATTCTTCCCCACGATGCAGTAGATGTTAAGACCGTGCACGAATTCCCATTGGCTGATACATAATGTGAGGTTTCAGGCTCACCTCAAGCTCCAGGTGAGGCCCAGGAGTTAGAGGTGTGGTACCCGGCGGGGTGGGCTCCCATGCAGCGGGCTCACGGCTGCAGGGTCACAGCATGTTCCAGAAGCTCTCCTGCAGGGGGTGGGGGAAGAGGGAGCCCATGCGGACTTGGAATTGTACCTCACACGAGAACCCCTCACGTGACACGTGTTTGTTTACAGAGCTAAGCTCTTGTACACCTCGTTTTTGCATTCAAATTCTTTCTCTTGGTGGCGGAAGCCTGAACATAGTCAGAAGTTCCTAATGCAATGCGCCCCCCACCCCCCGCCCTGCACCCACTTTGATCTACAGCATCAGGCCCAAGTAGCTCCCTGACTGGTATATGCTCACGGCCCTGGTTCCTCAGTGGATCGTGTCATCTGTATCACCTACGTGTTGTGCACAAGGGTTTTCACAAGCACTGAAGATTATATTAGCAAGCTGAAATAGCTCTATAGCCTCCAAACAATGAATTCATAGAGAACGCTGAGGTAGAAGCTGATAGCAAGGGTTGGGAATTTCAGAAAAGTGGGGAAAAGATGGTTTATTTAGTAAATGTCTTTGGAATACCTGGGTGGACTCCTCTGGAAAAAATATAAAGTTGGATCCCTACCTCACAATGTATAGCAAAACAAATTCCAGATAAATTATCATGTTTTATGCATTCAATAAAACATAAAAGAATGGAGAGACAATATTGGAGAACTTTAAAATAATCTCAGAATGGGTAGTTTTTAAAATATGACTGAAGCACCAGAAGCTGTCAAAGAAAATATTGATCAATTTTACTACAAAGAAATATTTTAAGGCTACATAACAAATAGTATTAAGAGAAATCTCAACATGGAAGAATAGTGGCAGTGCGTATCATACAAGGCTGAATTTATTGAATATATAAAGAGTTCTTATAAATCAGTAAGAAAAATCAAACAACTGAACAGATAAATGTTCTAAGACCCTGAGCAGGCAATTCAAGAAAAACAAAATACTGTTTTTCATTAATTAGAGTGGCAAATATCACAGAGTTCGATAATACGAGGGCTGTCTGAAAAAGTATCCACCACGTAGCTATTCCTGTTATAGTGACAATGGCTGGATTCGTTTCTGGACAGCCCTCATATATTGCTCGGGGAAGGTTTTGGAGAAAAAGGGAGTCTCGTTGACACATGCGTCACCACTGTCTTCCCACTTTTTTCAAGAAAGCACCCTGAACCCTCATTCTTTCCAGTTTCAAAAAGAGGTAAGTTGGGTAGAATCAATGACAGGCCACCTGGACCACAGAAGACAAGAGGAAATGGTTAGGTCCAGGTGTTCAGCTTTGAACAAGTTACTTAGATGCCTTGAATCTGTTTCCTGATTAGTTACATGGAGATAATAAGAACTTTCTCCTTGGCGATCAGAAAGTACTAATCGAATTGTATCGAGTTCTTATTGGCAAAGTGAAGAGACACCGCTTGGTCACAATTGAGATAAATAGGGTGGAGATAAGAAAAATGGGTCAGTGCTGGGAAGAGCAGAGAATAGAAATATTGGAGATCGGCAGGGAATGGGATATGGAGTCGAAGTCAACACAAGGCTTCCAGATTTACAGCTCAGGGAGCTTTTGATACTTTTATGTAAAGTTGGCTCAAAGCACAGGTAATGTAAGGCCCTCGGAGTGTTTGAGACTCCCTAGGCTTTTTGATCCATCAGTTCATGTGTATCTCTATGTCTCCGGATTTCCAACCGTGTGGGTGTGGATGTGTTCCACGCACACACGCATGTATTTAGCAGAAAAACACCTGAACTAGGACTCAGGTTCTGTCCCAATCCCACTCTTTAGGACCTAGAAAACCTTAGATAAACGTTTCTTTCAGATTATTGGGTCCAGTGCTCTTGGGTTGTCCGTGAGAAAAATGAGGGGAGCAACAGGTTCAAGGACAGACTAGAGCTTGCAGTAGAAGAAAGGGTTTGCACTGTGGTTGCAGGGATGTGATTCGGGAAACTAATACCTTGGCTCTGGGCTTTGTCATTTACTAGTCCCTCCACTCCTACCCCTACCCACCCCCAAACCCTCATGAACTTGCTTCACCAGAGGGCGGGGAACTCCTGGCCTGAGCCTGGGGGGTCTCTGTTCTCTCACCCCCTCCTCCAGAACATGCCCATAGGTGACCTTTGAAACATACTTCTCCCCTTTGGACTTTGAGAAGTAAAAACGCAGCCCCCCACCCCCCAACTGGTGGGCAGCCACTCTGGAGCCTGGGGGAGTGTTAAAGTGTAGCTGGAGGGGAAGCTGGGATGGCTCAGTGGGTTAAGCGCTCGCTTTGCAGCCCCGGAGCCCAAGGATCAAATCCAGGCCCCGGCCCAGAAGAACCCACATGCTGAACTGGGGTGTGCCCCTAGTTTAGTTCTTGCTGGGCCTATGTGGGAATCTCCCAGCCCAGTTTCTACCCTGTGCAGCCCTGTGCCCACCTGTGGAGTGTAACTATATGGAAAACTAATGCTGTCAACTATGGAGACTGCTCTGGGCCCTCCCCCTTCTCTCTGTCTCTCTCTGTCAAAAAACAATAAAAAATAAATCTTAAAAAAAAAAAAAAGTGTAGCTGGAGAGACACCCCGTGCGACAGCAGCCTAGATAAAGGAGAGGGATTTCAGGCAAGAGGGAAAATAAAATGAACAGGCGAGACTGAAAATGCCCAGTGAATGGAAGCACTGAGCTCGCATCCGCAGGAGAGGACTCTGCTCCTCTGTACAGTGGTGAGCGTTGTGTGAGCGCTTTGTTTCCCTGTGAGGAATCCGTGATTAAAGATCAGGCCCCAAGCTCAAAGCAGGCTGTGTGCAGACACCCCACGCCTCCCCAGTGCCCCCTGCTTACGAGGGACCAGCTTCATCTCAGAAGCTTTAGTTTAAATGTCCAACACATCTTATTAATGAAAGTAATAAGCTGTTGTTTATATATGTCATAATGGGGAATATGACTATTTAATATAAATCTGACATTTAAATTCCGCTTAGTTCTGAGATGTGGATGATATGAAGGCATAACTCCTTACCCTGGAGTAAAAACTCCCTGGGTCTGCATTTTAAAGCATTGAAGTTTTCAAAGTAATCAGGTCCTTTTTTTTTTTCTTCTTTTTTCCAGAGGAACCAAATTGTGAAGACATCTGTTCTGTTATTAATTTCACATAAATCTTAAGCTCCTCAAGGCCAGAAATGAGGCTTCATTCACATCGAATTAATGAAACATGATTGTAAGTCCCTTGCATGAAAATGCTGTCACACAATGCTGAGCTTCTTATAAGCACTGAGTAATCTCAGGGGCTGCCAGGGGACAGCCACGTGAAATCCGCCTCCCCCTCCTCCCCCCGCTACAAGAAAACAATATCTGAAATATCACAACACTAACCATATCCGCTAAGATTACTAGCAGATGAAGATTTCTGGGAAATTAATCAGACTTTCTCAGTAAAGGACACAAATACCCTGGGCAAAAAGTAGGTTGCACAACGTAAGATACCATTTAATAATCAGACCCCCAGCAGACCTCTGATATACACCGAACAGAGGGGGCTCCGGGAGACCTAGTTGCAACCTATGTGACGTAGGTTCGAGATCGGAAACCCTGAGTGGACCAAGCATGCTACATTGTTGGGTGCGTGAGAGGATGTATGTGTGTTTGTTTGTGTGCGTGTGTGTGAGAATTTGCACACGGGTGTATGAGTGAATAAAGATGTGTGAGTATGTGTGTAAATGTGTGTTGCGTTTGTGCGAGAGTATGCATGTGAGTGTGTGTAAGCGTGTCTATGTGTATGACTATGGGGGAGTTTGATATTAATTCCACTGTGATTGTGAGTGTGCACGTACGTGTTTTTGGTGTATAGAGGTGTGAGAGTGTGTGTATATGGGTTGTGCCTGCATCAGTTTGTGTGTGTGCACATGGGTGTGTATGTGAGTACCTTGAGAGAGTGTATGGAAGGTGAGTTGTATGAGTGTGTGAGTGTGGACAGATAGACACACACATAGAAGGAAACCTCAACAGAAACATGAGTTAGTCAGCGGAAGATGGATCATAAACTGTAGCTCAGCACAGCCTTATGCCTGTCTGAGATGTTCTAGAAAGGAACTTGCTTCTGGGGTTTTGAGTGTGCAGGGCATGATTTTTTTGTCAAATAACTGAAACTGCCGGCAGGATTGTCTGGAGGGAGACGGGCCTGAGATTTCTTAGTCAAACTTCCAAGTTTTATTTTTGGTCTTCCGCTGAGCTGGGACCCCAAGAAGAATCTGCATATGATATTTACATCTCAAATCTTCAGAGCCTCATTAGCTTTGATATTTATTTATTTATTTGCAAAAAGGAATTTAAATCAAGCAGAGGCACGAAAGCAAAACCTTTGAATGCAGCGCCAAATTAATTAAAACAGGCATCCGACGGGTGGCGTGGAATACAATAGGATTCAGAGAAAAGACAATGAAACTCATTAGACACTGCTGGGAAAATCCTACCTCGTTTAGTGATCATCCATTGGTAATTAATAAGTCACCAGCATTGATAGGAGAAGAAAATGCCAGAATTTTAATTCTTGTTTTTCTAGACGTTTCCTTCTTCATTGCCTTAGGCTCTGATCTTCCAAACCAAACCTATTAAATTATGAGAGGTTATGTTTATGATGCTTTGGAGAAATCAGTCTAGTCTACAGCTCTCCCCAGTGATCCCCAGTATAACTTATAGATGGACTGAATTAGCTGACAGCAAAGACACATCTCAACGCAAGGGATGCTGAACTGCTACAGTGAGCATCAGCTCAGGAGGTGGAACCAATTTGTGCCTGTGAACAGAGACAGTCCCAGCTACATTCTTGCCCCTGGATATTTTGAGGCTTTGCTATTACCACCCGTGCTTTGTAGATCTGTGACAAACATTCTCATCCATCTCGTTGCAACACCACTGACCAAAACTATAAGGAAGACTTCTAGCTTTGTTCAGCATGTGAGGGACAGCATCGAGGGGTGGCTTCCTTGTCGAGAAGTTCTTTTGAATGAAACGATCAGTTCGTGTTTCTGCATTTTGTTCTTTTGTTTATTATGCAACAGCACAAATGGACAACTGTCCCTGTGGCACAACAGAATGCGTAGCCAGCCTGTCACAAAGTTTTAATGTTGACCACATGTGGCAAGAACTAGTTGTCCTTTTGGTTTCTTTTAGAATCTCCTTTCTCCCGCCACCAGCACCAGCCTAGCGTGTAAGTATCTCAAGATCGCCCCGAGTCATTTCTAGCTTAAGAGAGTGGCTTTGAGAAATACTTTGATAAGCCTCCGTTCAACTGTCAAAGATGGCGAAAATGCTAATGGTGGAATTTCAGGCTTGTGACAGTTGGATGAAAGGGGCATTTTTCAGCAAATATCTTTCCTGTGATCCTTCAAACCAATTCTCCTCCAATGCATATGGCCTCGTTTAGACAAGTCAGTAGATTAATTCAGATCTCAGTCTTCTTCTGTGTGAAGTGGAAGGAATGGACCTAGAACTAGAATGACTTTTAAGATTTCTTAAAGCTGGTATCATTGGTGATTCTTACACACACATACATGTATATATGCATGTGTGTGTGTGTGTGAGTGTATCTATCTCTATTTCTATCATACAGGCATACCTTGGAGACACTACAGGTTCCGGTTCAGTGCACCTCACTAAAGAGATTCTCATACGTTTTTTGGGTTCCCAGTGCATATAAAAATTACATTTACATAATGCAGTCTACTCAGTGTGCAATAGCATTCATTAAAAAAATAATGTCTACCTCTTAATTTTCAAATATTTTATTGCTAAAAAATGCTAACTATCATCTCAATCTTCAGCGCGTCATAATGTTTTTGCTGGTGGAGAGTCTTGCCTTGATGTGGATGATAACACCGGATCTATGAAGAGCAATACAGTGAATTGCAATAAAACGAGGAATGCCTGTATGTGTCATCTACATCTGTATCTGTGTCTATATCTGTACCTATATCATCTGTAGCTATATCTATAATCTATATGTGTATATCTATATAAAGAGAAGAACTTCACTATGGACAAAGAAAATCAAGGATCTTTCTTATAAGTAGTGTATGGATCTATTAATCCATGAATCCATTCTGTGTGCGTGTGATGTAGGGGCCAGGTCTTATATTACACAATTCTTCTACATCATTTCATTTAACCCTTACAACAACCTTTTGAAGTGGGTATTCCTAACAAGAGTGATAGTCAACTCAATAAACCACGACACTGGCCAATCGGAAAGGACACTGAGGCAGCCCTGCGTGCCCTTGTCTGTGCCAGGTGCTCATTGCAAGAGGAAAAGCAGGTGCTGATGGTAGAGACGTCTCTCAGGTGACCTCAACGTGTCCCAGCTGCTCCAGTGCTTCTTTACAAAGATCCCTAATAGGTTCCCGAATCCACTGTGAGTGAGGGTAGAGTTGACAGATGGAGCACGTAAAATGCAGGCCGCTCAGTTACATTTGAGTTCCAGGCAAACGACGATAACGTTTTTGTATATTTTTCAGCATGTTGCATGGGACTTACTTATACTAAAAAAATTCGCGATGACTTATATGAATTTCAAGTTTAACTGGACATCTTGCATTTTATCTGGCAATGCTAAGGGATGTGGAGAAGTCACAGGAACACCAAGACATTCCAATCCAGAGAAACACCATCTTTTCAATGAATTCCTTTTCCTAAAGCGGATGAGTTTCAGCCGCAGTAAGAAAAGCTCCAGCCTCACCATTGTACTTGCTTGATTCTCATCATAAAACGCCAAGGGAGAAGTCATCTAAGCCAGTGCCTGCCTCTTCCTACGTGCCCTCCACGCAGGAAGGCGGAACCCACCACACAGTGGCTTGGCTTTGAAGCCAGGCCACGAGGCCCACGAGGCGTGTCCTCTTTCTGAAGCACATGGAAACGATTCCTTTCCAGAAGCCTCCATGGTCAGCCGGCTGCAAGTCTCATGGTGTTTCAGCAGCAGTTATAATTTCTACAGCACCTCTACCCCAGCTCAGATGGTATTTATTAGAATACATTGCTCTCGAAAAAAAAAGAAAAGAACCAAACTGCATCTTAATTAAAGTTGGTTATCCAAAGCCCATGTGCAGATGAGAAAAACGAACTACTGGGTCTCCTCTGTGGGTTAGAAGACCACCGTTTGCCCACGGTGAGGGTCTCCTGGGTTTCAGACCACCCCTCATCTTCATCTGGGTGCTTGGTGCTGTCCAACCAAGAGGGAAGAGCTACAAGAAACAGTGTTCAGAGCACAAATGGGCGAGTCTTCTATTTTAGTCCGTCCCTTTTACAGGCGGCTGCAAAGCACAAAGTCAGTGAAGGTTGTTTGGTCTCCAGAAACCCACCCACTGTCAGTGCCAATGGGTCAGTTCCTAGGGCCAGGTGGAGGCTGGGAGATTCTGCCCGTTGCCGCACCTGTGAGCCAAGACTGAAAGAAGCCATTGGAGAATTAAAATGTCCCTTCTTTGGGGTGGGGCTCCTTAACTTGGGGTCCATGGAGCAGAGTGTCCCTAACAGATCCATGGGGAGAATTCAGGGAGTCTGTGAGTTTGAATAAGAACAATTTATATGCATATATACACACACATGTTTTTTGCACACATTTCTAACCAAAATTTAGCATTTCCTCTGACTGAATGTAGGTGACAAATCACAACTGTATCAGCACTGCATGCAGGTGGCTTCTGTACCTTTGTCATGAACAGAAACCACACATATTTGATAGCATCACATGATAGTTGCTATCAGATATCTTAAAATAGACTCACTACTATCTTGAAATGACAGTAACTATTAGATCCACCCCTATATCTTGCTATTTAAAGGTTAATAAAAGCCCGTGAATGACTATATCTTTTTAAAATTATTTGGGTAACTCATTTAATATAAGTTGTTTCCTTGGCAATCCTATTCTTTTTACTGTATGCCACGTACAAACATTACTCTGTCATGAACCTTGAAGACAGTATGCTGAAATAAAAGCCTGTCACAAAAGGAAATCCTATATGCTTCCAATTCTAGGAGGGTCTAAAAATGAAATCTACATGAGATAGATGAACAAGATTTAAAAAATCACCTGATTTAATTACATATGCATGTACAGCAACCCTGGATGCATGAGCACTTCAGAAAGAGAAAGGAGAAATGGCCCGTGTGGCCTTCTGAGCTAAGGATGAGGTAAGGGGCCTTGGAGCTTCAGAGGGGAGGAGGGTAATTTGCAGAAGATAAAAAGAGCAGATGTGCAGTAATTAGATGCTGTTCCTGCCCTATAGGTTGGTCATAAAACGTTATTTCTGGTGATAACTCTTATTATGGGCAAGGCCCCAAATTTAAATTCTTTAAGAAAGAGGTCAAAGTTTCTCCTGCGTTGGCAGGGTCTTGATGGCTGGCCTTGAGCCCAAAATAACCCACATGCCAAAGCAGCTCGTCTTGAAGAAGTTTGTTCTGAACTTCTTCAAGACGCGCCGGCATCAAACAGGGACGCTTGATGTGAGGAGGAGGTCAGGAGAGAGTCAGATAGAACATAACGTCCTTACTGTGTGAGTCAGCGTTGCTTAATGTCCTGTCTCAGCATCATCTAAAATCATTGTGAGTGTCATCTGTGTTCTCTGTGGGTCTCAAAACAGTGATCTCAGTTCATCCTCTCTCTCGCTCACACACAAACACACACGCACATGCGTGTGTTATTGAAAATGAAGATCAGGAGTTTGTGGCCAAGGTTTGCACTCACATGAAACTAAATGGGACACATGGGACAAAAAGCAGAGGCAGACACAGCCCCTTCAGCTCCAGGGCAACCTTACCAGAAGCTGAAGTTCGGGGTCCCTCAAGAGGGACCATCTGACATGGAAGAGGAAGCCCCTCACAGCCAAACAGCTGTGCTTCTACCACGAGAACCTCCGTGCCTTGGAGTTAGGTGTGGCTCCCCCCTTTTTTTCCCTGCAGGTTTGAGCAATGCAAGAGCTGACACATAAGGCAGAAAGGCACGTTTCAGGGGCTTTCTTTCCACGGGGCTGGGGGTGGGGGGGTGGACCCTGAGAAACGGAAGGAAGGGGAAAAGGGCAGGACTCAGCAGAAGTAGACGCCTGTCTCACACACATGGGCTGAGGAGTCCTGGAGCTTTGCACGTGCCCGGGAAGGGGAGGGGAGGCCCCCCAAAGCCCCCGGATGAAAGGGGGCAAGGCCACCATTCCTGGGGCGCGTGACTGTGCATCAGTTTCCTCCGCGGTGGCTACTTATCTCCTGTGGGCGGAAAGGCGAGGCTGATGGGAAGAGCCAGATCCACCTGCTTCTCATCACTGGCAAACCACTTCCTTGGGCTGCCTCGAGCTCAGCACATCTGGTGACCTGGTGGCTTTTGCTGGAGGACCAGAGCAAACAGAAGCTCGGCAGCGGCATCGGGGTGTGCACGCTGTGTAAATAAATACACGTGAGGTGCGCAGACCCAGGGTGGGGGCAGAGCCCGAGAGTGGACGTTCTAACTTGCTCTTTGGGCCCCAGCAAGCTTCTCTCCTCCCTGAGCCTCAGTTTCCCAAACTGCAAAATGGGAGGGGAGACAAGGCTACCGGACGTCCAAGAACTCTGCTTGTTCTTAAAATTAAGGAATAAGAATAATAAGAATAAGAATGACACGGACACTGCTCTCACATAACAATACAGAAACCCAGGGAAGGCACAGAGAAATCCTCGTGAATACAATTGCACACCGAACCCCTGTTTCCGTAGGGCCAAATACCTAGATATTCAGAAATATCCAACTCCACGACGGAATCTGTTATCAGCCAAAGACCCGCAGTCACGTAGACCTAAGGCCATGTTCCTGAGCTGCAAATAATGAGTTTAATCTGAACCTTAACATCAGAGTTCAGACCCGGGTGGCCTTTTGTTTGAACTGCCCAGTAATTAAAAAAACGGACTCAACATGCTAGTAACAGATTTCCCATGAAAACCCCAGCATGGGACGTCTCCAGGAGCATCAGCGAGTGGGCGCCGATCAGCTGGAGCTGAGCAGAGGGCACCGGCCTGTCCCGGCCAGAGTGAGCTCCTCCTAGTCCCTGCTCAGTGGCGTTATTCTCTCTTGTCATCTGCCCGCCACCCAGGGGTCTGAGTGTGAGGTTTGCTTTACAAGGAGAAGACCCGGATGCTCCAGGCAGACGGCAGGATGCTCTGTTGGAGTGTTCTGGCTGGTGATGCAGACACAGCCCGCTGCTCTGCCTTAACATGGGCAGCCTCCCTGCCTCCGCCCCCAGCGGCCTCGCCCCTGCCCTGGCCTCGCTGCTGGCCTTGAACAAGCCTGAGGACGGCAGGGGGCTGGGGCTTGGTGGAGGCCAGGCTGCCCCGCCCCTCCCGGAGCCCGCGTGGGCCTGTGCGGGGCTGGGGCCCAGATGCTCCCCAGAACCGGCCCGACCGCCCATTTGATCTGGCTTTCCTGCTCAAGCTCCGCAGCACCTTCTGCCAACTGGGGGCCTTTCATTTCTTCTGCCCCGGGCCTTTTTCCAACGTGTGAAATTGCTTTCTCTTTCTTTCGGTGGGTGGGTCTCCACGCTCCATGAAAGGGTTCTGCAGATGGAGGCTCTTGCAGAAATGAGGTTCTGGTTTGAGGCTTTTACAGAAATGACTTTGCCCTCCCAGCCTTTCAAGACCCCGCCTTCCTCCTCACCCTCTAAACTTTCCAGGTCATAATCGCCAGCTTGCTGGGCCCCAGCGGGGGCAAGAGGGGGACAGTGGGGGTGAGGGTGGGGGACAATAGTCAGAGAAGCCTTTCCAGAGGAGGGAGTGCTTGGCTGTGGGTCCACCACTAAACATGCCAGGGAAGTCACACGAGGAAGAGAGAGCCTGTGGCAGTCCCCCAAGGTAGGCAAGTGTCAGACACGCTCAGGAGAGCGGGGGTGTAAGGGGCCTGTGGGCCTCTGTTTTTGGGGTGCTAACTAGAGGATGCGGAGGAAGGAAGAGTCGGCAGGGCCTGGAGGTGCCCGGAGCTGTGGATGCCATGCTCAACTTTGTCCTAAGGTCAGCAGCAGCCATCGGAGGGTCAAAGGCAGGGAACAGCGTGGTCACGTCTGACTCGTGGGAAGAGCAATGGGCTGACTGACAGATGAGAGGAGCAGAGGGAGGACCACAGCCAGGGTCCAGCCGGGAGACCAAGGGCTGAGCAGGTGGTGGCCTGGCTGCAGCGGGTGGGGGAGGACGCACCCTGACTTCAGGGACGCTTCTCGGGTTTGCAGGCGGGTGGGCAATAGGAAGAGTCGAGGTGACACTAACATGCCTCACTTGGGCTCCTGGACGTTGGTGACTCCAGTAAAGCAAGGAAGGGGGTGGCTCAGGGGAAACAGACCACTGGGTCTGGTGTCACAGGTAGATAAGTCATTGGTGTGCAAGACCCAGCTGCAGTTGGGGGCTGGAGTGGCCGTTCGCACACCGTCCCGGCTACTTCTGGGGGCGCCTGTGTGCATTTGGAACTCATAAAAGAGTCCCGCTGTGCTGCTACCTGGAGCACTTTGGTATCGAGGAAAAGTCATTTTCTCGCTGCCCCTGCGGCCAGGATCAATCATGCTCAGCCTACCAGGCCTGGCGGAAATGTCATGTCTTCCAGGCCCAACAACTGACTTTGCCCACGTGCACCCGGGTCCGATTTCCCAGCAGCCCTTGCCCTGGGATGTAGAGTTCACTGTTCCTGTCTCTCTCTCCATGATGAGCATACCGATTTTATCTTTAAATCTGCCATCTGGCGTGGTGTTTAATATATAGAAATGGTTACTAAGCGTTGAAGGACAAATAAACATTTTTATATCTTCCTGACAGCTTTGGATTCAAGGCACAGAGAGACCCAAGTCCTCGTCCCTGGTCACACAATAACCTTGCACTAGGTCCCCAGGGACTTTTCTCCGGCTTTGCCTTTCCCTGGAGACTGCAGCCATGTTTTACACAACACAGGTTTGCCCCACACCGTTACTTATAAGTTGGAGCTTCACAGCTGAGTCTAAATTTCTCATTCCTTTCGATAAGTCAGGTCTGGGGATCGTAGACAGGTTCCTTCCCCCAGTTTCCCACACTGCTCCCCATTCCCAAGGCCCCCCTCAGGCTGGCTGGGAGGACAGTCGCTGTGTGGTTTTGTGCTGGGATCGTTTTGTTCCTACGAAGAAGAACGTTGTGATTTAGGGATGGCTTTAGCAAACACGGAAGCCAGATTCAGCTGCAGTGGCCGTGACAGAGGACAGAATTTTTAGTGGAAATAATGACTATTGTAATGTGCTGTTTTTAGGGTGCCAATGACCCGCTACTTCGCTCACTTTCACAGTGACTCCTATGCCCAAGGACCCAGGCACCCCACAGAAACGCTGGGGCACAGTGGGCAGGACTGTGGCTTTCTGCAGGACCTCGGGCAAGTTTCTTAACTTCTCTCTGCCTCTGTTTCCTCACCTGCAGAAGAGGGTGATGATGATCACAGTACCTGACTCGTGGGTGGTGGTGAGGACTGACTGAGGCAAGAAGTGCAAAGAGCTCAGAACAGCACCCGATACTCTTTGTAAGTTCACAGAGGAGAGAAGCTAGTTTGTCGTTATGGTGACACCCTATTGACTTACTTGCTTATTGATTCATTCGGTAAGTAATTTTTCACTTATTGACTAAGAAGAATGTAGGTGCCACTGAAAAGTGCCAAAGTAAAGTGTAAAGGTCTAGAACCCCTTGGTCTTCCCTCAGTGGCTCACAACCATGATGTGCATTAGGATCATTGGAGAGCTCTGGGAAAATACTGATTCTGGGAGGCCACCCCAGCCCAGTAGCCCCGGGACCTCTGGGGACCCCCAGAGTCAGTAGCCCCCATAATGATGACAGCTATGTCCACTTCTGGTCAGGGGGCGGCTCTGTCCTCACACCAGAGCCAGTATATACGTGACCCTGGGGGTGGGGACCTCCTTACCTGCACCCTGGTGCCTCACCGTGACCCCGTGTGGCCTCAGACCACGGCAACAGAAACTTCTGGAGGGCAGGGACTTTTTTTTTTTTTGGTTTGTTCCTCCCCCCACCCTTCAACCCCCCACCAGCCCCTAGGACTTGGAACAGCAGTGAGCACATAGAATATTCTCGACAAATACTTACTGAAGGAACGAATGTGTGGATGGACGAAGGAGCCCAGCCTCCCAGATTTCAGCGGGGTCTGCGCTACACAGACCAGAGGTGTGTCCTAAACTTCCCATAGCCCATATTTCTAGAAGGTACCTTGGATGTCATCCGGGACACAAACCAACGGCATTTGGGTCTCACCATGCAGATGTTTGCCGTATCTATATCCCTCTTGGACTATTTTTTTTTTAAATGTTAATTTGTGTTTACTTGTATTTGTCTGACTATGAAACCTTAAAAAATAAGTTCTGTAAAGGAAAAACTCGCACTTGCCATACATAGGTCGTGGTAACAATAAGTAGAAAAGAAAGAAATCATGTTACTAAATTGGGCTGGAGGCCATTACCTGTGAGCTGATGGGAGCCTGAGCCTCCTTCTCTTATTATGAAGCGAGGTTCATGGGACAGGTTGTTAAAGACAACACTTGCTCTGGACTTGGAGTCCGAAAGCCTGAAGATTGTTCAGAAGTGAGGCCTTTCTCCCTGTATGCACCGGTGTGATTTAATGCCATGTTCTATTTACCACCCCAACTTGTCCATAGCATACTCAACCTACTGGGGACATCCTTAGCTACCCATCCCCCATCTGACAAGCTTAGACCCAAAGAGGAGGAGGCTTTACCCAAGGTCACATTCATGCATTCATTTGGCATCTGTCTGTGGACCGTCTCCTATATGCCTGGCACCCTCTAGCCACAGCCCAGTCATCACGCAGTGACTGTCCCAGGAGCAGGGGAGGGCCTGCACCCCAAGTGCCCTGACTGGGTCTAGTGCTCTTTCCCTCCCCTTTCCATCTGGTGGAAGGTGTGTTCATAATTCCTGTCCACACCCTGCCCGCATGGGTGACTTGGGCCCCCAGTGTGACATTCACGTCTTTTCATTTTAAGAAAGCAGCTACATTTTCACCCTGTCCTGGGCCCCCCAGCCCTGCGACACATACTTGGAGAATGCTGCTAATTTCAGCGTCTGGCTTCCAGACCCAGACGTCCAAACAACGACCTTTCATCTCAGGTTTGTAACACAGAAAACCTTCAATATTGGGAACAGATAGCCTCAGAGGTGGGTTCATATCTCTCAGCAACACGGCTGTAACTGAACTCTCCCGCACCCGATCAAGGCCTTCTCCCCGCCTTGTAGGTATTTTAATACAAATGTTCCTTTCATTTGACTGATTGAAGGTCTCCAACCTGCAATAAATGAAACATCTGATCCCCTTGAATCCAAATCACTATTTCTTTGATTTTCTTTTACTTCTATTTCTCCGTCCTTTGTTCTACAGCTAGAGTCAAATTTCCCTTTAGAAATTGAAAGAATGTGTGTGGGTTTTTCCTGCCTCTTTTTTTTTTTTTTTTTTTTTTTTTAACCAGTGCAACTGCTAGTTCACGGACTAGAATATTAAGATTGAATTCAAGAGCTGACTGTCTCTAGCAGTGGGCTTGGTATATCATTATGCCCCCCGGGTTTGGAAAGTGTCCATACAAATTAGCCTCTGTGTACAAGTCACAGAAGTGACCCCTAGGCTTGGAAGAAAACAAGACTAAAGGTGTTTTTCCCCTAAGTTAGCCACGCATACAGGCCTGTGTGCTGGCATTTGACCATGAGGGTGAGCACTTAATTGCCTTTATGATAATTTATCCCATCCACCTGGTATTGGGTCCCCAGTGTCAGATAACGGGCCAGTGGAGACTGTCAGCCTGTGAAATGACCGGCTTGTTCATATCTGTGACTTCCAAAGGCAAACTGTGGCCTTTGCGAAGCTGGCAAAGCTCCGTGCATGTTCACTTCCCTGACTATGCCCTGTGTCCATACTTCACCAGGATGTTTACCTCTTCAGTGACGTTTGACTTGCATCTGGGCGAGGCTTGAACTGCGTTTACTGTAGTGCTAACTCCTACACCTGGTAAAACTGTCTCTCTCCCTGAATTGGTAGAAAGGTTTATGCTCTAGGGGTGATTTGGGTGGGTACCAGGAAGCAATCACAGAGGACATTCTATTACATTTCTTAACCTCTTCCTTGCTGCTTTCTAGGGCTAGCCAGCCCCCCTAAACCTGTGCAGTTTTCCTGATGATCTGTGTTCAACCCCTGGCCCTGTTTGCATACCCATGACTGGTAGCCAGCCCTCAGGAGGGCTCACATATATTCAGCATAGCCTCCTGGTATTCACATACCTGTGCAGTCCCCTCCCACAGCGCACCAGGGTTGACCTGTGTGATGAAAAGAAAGTGTCAGAGTGATGGTGTGTCTCTTCTGAGAATGTGATTTCCATCTTGGGTTCTCTCTCTCTCTCTCTCTTCCCTCCACCCCCCCTCTCTCTTTCTTTCATGCCTCTCTCCCTTGGATCTTGTGCTCCAGAGAAAGCAAGCTGCTATGTTGGGAGCAGCCCCATGGAGAGATTGTAAAGAGCTGAAGCCTTCGACCAACAGCGAGTGAGAAACTAAGGCCTGCTAGCAACCATGTGAGTAAGTCTGGAAGTGGATTCTCCAATCCCAGCTGAGCCTTCAGATGACAGCAGCTCCAGCTGCCAGGTTGGCTGCAGCCTTGAGAGAGACCAAGACCACCCAACTCAGCTGCTCTCGATTCCTGACCCTCAGAAACTATGTGAGAAAACACATTTGTTGTCCAAGCTGCTGAGTTTGGGAATAATTTGTTATGCAGCAATAGATAACTAACATATCATGTAAACGAGTCCCAAGGCTCTCTGGGGTGTTGCAGGTCATCTTATTTAGGGTGGCAGAATTCCCTTATGGTTCCTTATTGTGTATTTTTTTAGCTCTTTCTCCATAAGACAGACCCCTAGCTTTTAAAAAGATACTTGGCTGCTTAGGAAAATATGTTGTCCAACTTCCCTTGCAGCTAAGTGTGATCATGTTACTCCATTCTGGTTAGCGGGCGTATGTAGAAGTGGTAGGTGCATCTTCTGTGAGGGCCTTTCTGTACATCTTCCTCTTTCCTGGAGGCTGAACTACCCTGGAGCTCCAGGAGTCAGCTGGAGCACCAAGTCACCAAGGCCCCTGACACTGAGGGGGCCAAGCAAACCCTGACTATCAGCTCTGGAGATTTTCTATGGAAGAGATACCTCCTTCCTCCCTGTGTTACTGTGAGAGTTAAATGAATTAATAGACGTACAGGGGCTAGAATACTTAAGCAATGCGAGGCACATAGAAAGTGCTATGTCAGTGTTAGAATCTAGAATGCCTACCAAGGCCCAAATGTTTCCTTAGGTTTCCTTTCTCTTGCACCTCCTGAGGCATTCTCTCCTGTGAAGTTGCCTTTCTGCGTGATAGGTCTCAGGAGACCCATCCTACCCACCCATCCTTTCTAGTTGCTCACTTTGCATCCATGGGTTCAAATCCCTTGGGGCCTTGGGGCCGGGCTGGGGCTATATTCCTGGGCTTGTCAAATTGTTACGTCCAAAGCTGGATCAAGTGGATGGATAGTGGTGCCATTGTTGGGATGAGGAAGACCTGAGGGGTGGTCAAGGAGAAGATTTGGAGGGGGAATGGAGAGTGTAGAGGGGATTGAAGGTAGGGGTTCAGGATGAAGAAGTAAATCTGAGTCTAACGCATGCTCATACTTAATGTCTGTCAATAGTAGGAGACCTTCCCCTTTCAACTTGGCTGGCAGAGGGGACAACGCCGACAGGTCCAAGTGCAGGCAGGTGCCAAGTCTCAGTAATTCTGATCTCCTTTCCAAGGGGCATTCAGGCTTAACAGGACCCTGTTTTCACAGCCCACGCAGATGAGGGGCCAAGTGGCCCTTTTAAGGTGGATATTGTCTGAAAGAGCCCAGGTTTTAAAATTAGACAGCCCAATGCTGCTGTCTGGCTCCATCCCTGACTGATGTGTCGTCAACGAGCTTCTCTGAGCCTTAATTCCACCACTTGCAAAATAACAGCAACAGAGTTGTTAAAATAGTAAGATTAAAAAAAAACAAAAAACCATGCCATCAAAGATTCAATTAAGAGAGGGGACTAATGCATCTTACTTGATTCCCCGCTCTCTCCAAAGGAAAATGCTACTGCTACTTCTGGTCTGTACATATTTCTTTCATTGGTTCCTGCATACCTTTGGTGTCACTGTGGTGAGTGAAGACAGGGAGGTATTGTGATGCTACAAGACCCTGGGTCTTCAGTTGGCACCTTGGAATGTCCCAGAACTTCTGATGCTGCAGAATAAGCCCAGCATGATTTTGACAAAAATCTCAGGGAGCCGCACATTAGCCCAGAGACAGAGATGTGTCCACTGGTTCTTTGCTTCAGGGCCTAAATATCACCATGATCTTTGTCACACATAACAAACCGAACCACACATACCCAAGTTGGCTATAAGGGTCTCAAAGGATGTTCCCAGACGTCGTGCCCTGGCTGGTGAACGTGACTCTGAGAAGCTGGAATCTGACTGGCCCATGGCAGCACCCTGTAATTCCCAGGCCAGGTGTGTAGAGCAGGGCCTCACGTCCCCGCCCTGAATGGGCTCAGCTGAGCCCCGGAGGGGCCGGCGCCTCTGCGGATACAGGAGCCCAGCCAGGGCTGTGCTGGGGGTGTGTAAGCTCTTCGGCCTGTCCTATACTTAGTTTTAAAGGGTCTCGTTGTTTGTAACGCTCTCCAAGCAACAATGGTCTCTCCCTTCTTTGCTTCCCTCCTTCATTTTTTTTCATCTCTGGATTTGTTTCAAGCGTGATTGGAAACCTGCTGTTGTGAGTTTGCATGGAGGAGGTGAAGATGTCTCGTGTCCTCGTCACGTGCAGGAAGGTGAACATCGAAGGCCCCACGCCAGGGCTTCCCGTATAATGTGCAGAGGAAATTGTGCTTCCCTGGCGCAGACCACATCAGTTCCGTTTTCCCTTCACTTCGCTTGTAGTTGGAGTATCCTGCCCTCTCAGACACAGCAGCCAAAAGTCAGGAGGGGAGGGAAAAGGGCTGTCCTGGGGGGCAGACGGAAGGATCTGGAAGGGAGGCTGGGGGCCTGCGGAGTTGGGGTAAACTTCTGGTCAAAGAGTAGGACAGAGGCTGCTCCTGGCCTCCCCAAGACTCGGCTGCTTTCTGTGTTGAATCCATAAAACAAGGAGCTGGGGACAGATGAGTGTTAGAGACCCAGGTCTGTGTCTGCAGGCCTCTGTTTCCTTCTTATCTCTACAGGGGCGGCTGTGAGGTGACCTGACAAGATAATAACCACCAAAGGGCTTAGCTGGTGCCTAGAACACCAGAGGAGCCCAGCAGAGGCTACTGAAATAGGCCTCTCTTCTCCACACCCGCTGCGTGCACTTGGGCAGTGCCCAGGGAATTCTTAATTTGATATACTTGTTGCAGGAAGCATGTTAGGTTTGGTGGGCTGTGTATGGGCTCTGCTGCATACTTTCCCCCCCAAGTATTAAAAGTTCCTAGCCTGCCTGATGTGCAAATGCCTCTAGTGGGTTGGAGTGAGCCTGTGCTCTGTAGGCTGCTAACCCCTGCTCTAGAATCAGGCTGTTTGGGTTCAAATCCCAGCTTGGTCACTTCCTGGCTGTGTGACATTAAGAACGTCATTTAGGGGAAGCCAGGATGGCTCAGCTGGTTAAGTGCTCGTGTTGCAGCCCTGGGGCCCGAGGATTGAATCCCAGCCCCGGCCTGTGTAGACCCATATGGTGAACTGGGGTGTGCTTCCCATGAGGGAGGCCCCCAGTTCAGTTCTTGCCCCCCAGTTGGGCCTCCAGCCCAGTTCCCACCCTGTGCAGCCCCTGCCCACCTGTGTAGAACAAAACCGTGTTGAAACACTCATGACATACAACTATGGAGACTGCTCTGGGCCCTCCCCCTTCTCTCTGCCTCTGTCTGTCTCTGTCAAAAACAATAAAATAAATCTTAAAGAAAAAAAAAAGGAAGTCATTTAGCCTCTCTGATCATTTTCTTTATCTACCAAGTGGGGCTGATAACTACCCTTGTCATAGTGCGACTGTAAGAATTGCACATACAGATAGAACACTAGCAGAGTACCTCGTATATAGTTAGCACTGAACAGAGATGATGATTAACGTCATTAATCTATAGGCTGGATGAGAGCTGGTTGGGGATATCTTGCCACAGGGTCAAGCAGGAAGGGGTCTGTGAGCTCATTAAAGAAACGCACCTCTTGTAATGGAGAAATTCGTTTTTTAATGCTAAAAGCCTGTCGTCTTCATCCAGCTCCTCAATGAATAGTGCTGTCTGTGCCATTCCACCATGATGGCCCCAGAGAAGGGCGAATGCCACCTTGGGAAGGAATACGATATGCAGTGCCTGCTAGACAGGAAGAGGAAGTGGGGGGCCCTTCTTGGCAGCTCAGAAGAGGGAAATGAGGGGCTGGCCATGCAGGGAAGCAGGCCAGGTGCTGCGGTTCTGACCGCCCCCGGAAGGCAGGGTGAGCGCCGGGGTCACGTTCTCCACACGAGCCACAGCTCGAATGGCCGGATGACACAGATCGCCGGGAGCAGAGCAGACACCAGCAGCCACTCTGCAGTGGGCCGTGTGGAGAAGGGGCCCCTGCCCCCCAATGCCATCAGCGTGAGGAGTAGGGGACTGTTGTAACGGAGAGGCGATGCTGCAAACTGAGGAGTCGTCTTTACTAGCAAGCTTCACATCTCCACTGCTGAGCCTGCCACCCAACACGCGTCCCCGGGAGGCTTGCACAGGCCACCAGGTCAGTTCCACAGAATAAAGCAAGGGCGTTCTCCTGGTACAGCAGAGGTCTGAGTGACATTGCCATGCCCTCCCTCCACACCCTGTAATGGTAGACCCTCAGGTCCAGATGACTTCATGTTAAGATGGTCACCTGTTGGCACCCCCCAGCTACCCAACCATCCCAAGAGGGCGTCCTCCTTCTCCATGTTGCAGTTTCCCAGCCCAGCCTCTTCCATCTCGTTGGCAATGAAATGCCCAGCCCTGAAGGGCTGAGGAGCCCAGCGGCAAACATGGAGTGAGGCGGGGCTGAGGAGGCCAGTTCCCTAGCCTTCCAGCTCAGCTTCCCGGCTCTTCTGTCTGGGACATCGATGCCCAGGGAACACCCGTGACCACACTGTGTCTGTCTGCACCTGTCACGCTTCTTTACGTCCAAGATGGGTCGTCTCAGGCTTACGTGACCATGCACAGAGGCTGGGACCTAGGCTCCCTTCCCCGCGTCCCCGTAGTTCTAGACGCTTAGTGCACTGACTTCATGGCACTTCCGTGTGGCCACTCATGCCCACAAATCCCACTGCTAAGTCAGCAGCCGGTCTCTCAGCTCCTGGCTTGTCCTCCCGTTCACTCCAACGACTCTCTGCGCCGCCGTCAAGTTAAACATGCCTGGCATGACTTGACCCCTTTGAAAATACCTGATGGTTGTATCATAAAACAATGGCACGGCAGTTTAATCGAATCTCTCTTTTTAAAGTGCCTCCTGACATCTCAGACGGAATAATGATGCTCAGCACACACAGGGAACTTTTCGTCTTCAAAGCGCTTTGCTGCCATTAAAGGCCACATTTGCTGAAGATAGATTCGCTTCCCTTTGTGTCACACCGAATCGCATCAGATTGCTTTTGGAGGGGACAGGAGCAGGGACTCCCAGCGAGTGCTGAGTTGTGCTTGAGAACAGCCTGCAAAGGAGCACCTAAGAGATTTCAGGGGAGTTGTCCTGTCCTTTCCAGATCCTCTCAGTTGTGTCCCAGTCAAACTCTTCTCACTTTTTTTCCCCAGGGGGAGGGGCAGGCTAGGCTAGGCTTTGCTGCAGTAACAAGCAATTCCCTGATCGCAGAGGCTTCAGATGTCAGAAGTTGATTTTTGACTCATGCTACAAATCCAGTGGGTCATCTGGGATTCTGCTCCATCCCTCCTGTGCACAAGGGACACTGGATGTGTGTGTGGCCAACACAGCCTCCTTGATCTTCCTTAAGCAATGCAAGCTTGTTCCAACCACAGGCCCTTTGCACTTGCTGTTTCTTCTGCCCAGAATGCTCTTCCCCCAGGTCTCTGCACGATTGTCCCCCTCACTTAATTCAGCTAACTGCTCAAACGTCGTTTTCCCAGAGAGGTCTTCCCAGTCGAAAATTGCATGCCCTTTGTCCTCTCTATTTTTAAATGGTTCCTTATAGATTTTATAAAGGCATGTTCTATATCTCATTGTTTCTTTTATGACCCCTCACTGGAACTTGTGTTCCATGAGGGTAGGAGACATCTATCTGTCTTGATGATCACAAAATCTTCAGCCTGTTCAGTCCCCGGATTGGAACCTGACACAGAGCCTGGCTCGAAAAGGCTCAAAGAACACCTGTGAATGAAAGGTTATTGATTACGATGTCAACAACCTGGCTCGCTTTGTCACTGGGAGAAATAATGAAGAGCTTTGACTTTGATATGTTAGGTGGATTGAAACAGGTATTTTCTTGCTGTTCCCATAAGAAGAGGAGAAATTACCTCCCAAATTTCCATCTATTTCTCTTTCCACTTCTCTCTCTCTTACTCTGTCTCTCCCTTTCTCAACCAACCGAAGTCGTATACATACATAGATCAGGGCTGTCCAGGAAAAACCCAGCCATTGTCAAGATCACGAGAACATTTACATGGCTGGGTGCTTTGGGGCCAGGCCTCGTATACACACACATCTACTCAGAACAACTTTATTAGCTCATTAGCTGAAGTGATGGAAAGCTGATACGTTGTGATTTGGTTCTTCATGTGTTGTAGATTGCAAAGAAATTAAGTTAGCCCCCAGAAAACAAAGTATGAAATTTGCAGTTTTTCTGAGAAGTAGTGGAACCAGGTCTTCAGCACGAGATACCAGTCTATACATATTTTCAGTGCTTAAAGCAGTAATTACATTTCGGAGCTGATTCACAAGTAAATGTTGTTATATTTCCACCACATGCATATTAGCATGTACATTTTTTTTATTTTATTTTAGAAAAAGCACATAAAATACAAATCTTTCTACTTCAAAGTGGCAGCAGAGGAGTTAGAGTTCTAAATATTCTCTGATTTGGAATGGTGTTCCACTAGCATGAAACCAACATTTCATCAAAGTGGTTTGCTTCAATCAGGGTTGTACCTGTGAGATATGAATTATAAATCACATCTTCTGTTTTACATGGGAAATGGGAGCTCTGAGGTGGAGCGCACTCCAACAGATGGACTGGCGCTGGTTTCATGTCTGTGCCGCTTCTGTTTTGCTTCGAATGTCATTTTCAAAGATTCCATCATTAACTTCAGAGGCTCCCAGGCAAGGAACTTTCAACAACTAAATATGGGTTTTGGCAAAGGTTCCGGCAGCCAAACAAGGCAGGGTGGCCTGGGGCGGCTGGGGGAGCCACCCGAGGGCTGGGCACGGGGAAGGGGACTAAGAAAGGAGCAGGAGACAGAGAAGGGATGTTCTCCACTGCATTCTCCGTGTCTACCGCTCAGGCCCTCGTTAATTCTGGCTTTCAGTGTCCCATCTGGAATATGGTGAGGTGGCTCCAGACGAGGGCTGACATGCTGTGATTCTGATGTAGCGATTGGTAAATATTGAAATACTGGTTGGTAAAAATCCCCCCTGGATTAATCCTTCTAGAGGGATGACAGCAAATAACCACAGGCTGGGCGGCTTTAACGCAACAGCAATTGATTCTCTCACTGTTCCGGAGGCTGGAAGCCCAGGATCAAGTGGTCCCCAGGAGAGAGTCCCTCCTTGGCTCTTTCAGCTTCTTGAGGCCCCAGAGGATCCTTGGCTGGTGGCAGGGTCACTCTAGTCTCTGTCTCCATCTTCACGTGGCTTCTCTGTGTGTCTGTGTCCTCTCCTGATCAGGACTCCAGGGTGGACCTCAAATCCAGGATGACCCCCTCTTGAGATCCTTAACTAGTGACGTCTACAAGGACCCTATTTCCAGTAAGGTCACCTTTCTGAGGTTGTGGGTGGACTTGAATTTGGGGGGACACTACTTAACACACGAGATGCCCTGAAGGCCTCTGGTTCTCCTGTCTCCTCCACTGAACTTCTGGACCCTTTCCCGAATCCAGCAACTAAAGTTCACAACACAGGAGGGCAGCTCAGGACCCTGCTCCAGGCCTCTGGGCAGGTCTAGAGGGTGTGATAGGCCCCTTCTACTCCAGCCTCCTGACCCATCAACAGCCCGGCAGCACAAGAAGAGAGCAGAGATGAGCCCAGTGAGGACCATAGAGGCTTCAGACTTAGGGGGAGGAAAGATGGTGATTGGGGAGCATGTTCTCTGACAAGCTTGTCTGACCTATAGCTGGATTCAACCAATGAGAGGCAGTGTTGGGGCCTGGAGGGCGGGAGAAAGGGAGAGGCCCCGGTATCCTCCTGGTCCTCTCTGTCTCCCGCGGAGCCTCCAGCAGCCGTAGGGTTTCCGCCACAGTTCTGGTGCCCACTGAGCAGGCCTGTGGTGTCCCACCTTTCTCTGGGTCACCCTGGTCGTCGGCCCCCACGCCTGCCTCCCTCCTTGTCCCTCCAGCTCAGGGCTGTTAGTTTTATCCTGCGATTGCCAATCTCTGGACTTCCTTGCAATCGCACGCTTGGCCTTTTATTTCCTTTATCATTGGAGATCAATTCCCTGTATGAAATTCCTTCTGTTTTAAACACTCGGCCCGTGTGACTCACATGCCTATGTTAGGGCACCAACCACACAGTGTCACCGTTCATCTGTTCATGTCTCTCTCTCCCAACGACACGGTGAACGTGTTGAGAGCAGGACCTGTGTTTTACTGAATTGGGTCATTCTTTCCCTATCAGAGCTTTCCTTTCCCACCCGTCCCTGTCCAAGGCCTTTCACATAGGACGTTCACGTTAAGTGTCTGTTGGTTGAATGAATAAGTGATTGGTAAAATCAGGTTTCCAGGAGCTTGTGAATTGACAGACATTGTCATTTGTTTCGTTGACACAACTTACAGGGATCCGTTCTTTGCCTACCTAGCCCTCGTCACGATGTATAATCATGGAGCGATTTGCATGTTTATTTGATCAACGTCTGTCTCTCCTCATCTTCAAGCAACAAAGTAGTTTGTTTGTCTCCCTGCATTGTCCTGGCATAATGTTGAGCACCTAGTCAGGGCTCATGAGAGCTTTGTTAAATGAACAGTAGCCTAGCTAGGGCTTTGGAACTTGTCATTTCTTTGAACTTAACAGAGAAAACGTAGCTTTGGAATAAAAGGGAAAATATATTGGAAGACAGAGAAAGTATCCCAAAACGTTGCTTGCCTTACCAAAACGATAGGTCATTGCTTCTTGTAGATGTGATGCCATTGGGCTTTGGAGATCTCTGTTAACCGGGGAAAGGTGAGGATTTCGTTTCCTCCTGCAGCTGCAGACAGGACCAGGCCTCGCTTCTCCCTCCTCCCCAGCCTCCTGAGCGGCTCTCTGTCGGACCCAGCACTTACCAGACTGCCGTGTTTCGTGAGGTTCCCAGCTGGATCTCTCCCAGGCTCTAACCTCCCAGAGGGCAGGAACTGCTCAGACATTCCAGTTCTCCCCTCCTTCCCGCCCATGGTAGGACCGGTGAGTCCTGGGCTGTGACCTGTGAGCAGAAGTGGCGTGTGTCACTTCCAGGAGGAAGCTTAAAGAGCAAGTTCGTGATTCCCCGGCAGCCCTTGCCCAGTGCTGCAGAAATGCCGAAGACTCACCTGTCCAGCCCGTCACTGAGCGACTCCGAGGAGCGGCTCCCCCTGCTGACCGGTGACGGACATGCAGCCTGAAGGAGAAGCTAACTTTCCTTTTTCTGCGATTGTCTGATGCTTGCTAGCTTTGCAGCACGATCCAGCTTTTCCTGGCTGATATTCGTGTCCTATTCACTCTTCTAGGTCCTGGATCCTGTATAGTACCTGACATAATGTGGCCTTTCAATAATTAGTTGCCAAATGATTAAATGAATGAAGACAGGGTCCTTACTTTCAAAAGGGACAGTTATTATGTTGTCAACAGGATAAGAAAGGGGGTGGGCGTGGGAATGAAGACAGTGCTAAAGTAGGTTGGGTGTAGAAGTTGAATGTTTAGTTCCCACACTGGAATCCTGTCTCACTTGCAGATTTAGAGGTTAAAATATTGCTCTTAGCATATAGGAAAAAAAGGATTAATCCTTGAGAGCAGAAATACAGCGAAGCAGAAGAATCAACAGGTGGTGTATATTGAATTCTCTTCCCACATGACCATTTCTTCTTTCTCATGTTTAAATTTAAATGTGCTAATGTATGGCTGCCCATTGCTCTTATCTAGGCACACATTCTTCCAGTCATTTAGCCCACAGATATTGTGAGTGGTTACGGGGTGCCAGCTCCTGGGTTAGGTACCAGGTGGATCCAGTGTGGTCTAGTCTCTAAAAGAATTCAAACTGCATGGGGAGTGGGACTCACCCAGCACCGGCATGGAGTGGCTGTGCATTTTGCTCTAAAGGCCACGCTGCTTTCGTTTCTTATTCCCTTGCTGTCCTTGAACTTGCTTCCCCATCCTTGACCAGAATGGCTGCTCTTTGAGGAAGGAAAGGCCAGTCCTATTGTTCCCATTTGCAAGAGGAGGACACAGGAGCACGGAAGGAGGAAGACACTCGGCCAGCATCCGTGTCAGAGCTGTCATGGGACATAGTGGCCAGAGTGTCTTGAATCAGAGCAGAACAACCCTTGCATTTCTAGCAAAGAAGCCAGTTCAGTGCAGACTAGTGATTTCCTCAAGGTCACTGGGTCATTGGGTCGAAATCGAAACTAGGATCCAAGTCTCCAGGTGCGCAAGACTCAGCCACGAGGGCTTTTAGAAATAGCAGCTTTGGGCTGACTAGCAAAAGCCCTTCATGTTGATTGGTTTTGCTTCCCATGAAAACCCATTAATTACAAGAGACAGAAACACCAGGCCAGACCACCGCCTTCTCAAGACCCTTCAAGACCCTCCTCACCCTGACATGTGTGGATGAAACGACTCCACGTTCTGGCCCACATGCTGCGTGGACATCTTCAGGCCCTGCACGCCAGTTGCACACAATCAATATTGTCAGTGTTTGTGCAAGCATCTCCATCTCTTAACGCCAGAAGCCGAGGAGGCAGGTGGATAATTCTGCGGTGGGGGAGGGGAAACGCAGGCCTACCAGGTATCTGTTACTCGGAGGGAGATGAAAGGGGAATCAGCAGCCCTTTCAAAGCTGAAAGCAGCGGATGGGCTGCTCACATGGATGGTCAGTCAGCTGGACGACAGAAATGTCTTCCACTGCGGTTGACCAGACCAGGAAAACTTCTCTGGGCGGCTTGTGTTAATAGGTTGTTAATGATTGATGCGGGGCCCTTTCATGTCACCAAATGAAAGACAGAAACAGGGGCCTGACTTTGGAGTTGATGACTACACCAGCACTTCTCCCGTGCAAGGGCGGAATTTTAAAACATTTATGTTGGCTGAGTTTGAGCTGGGCTATACAACAGCTCGTGTCTGGTGTTCGCCTTCCTTTGTTCTTTCACTCAGACATTAAAAATACAGCAGGCTAAAAGGAGAAAATAAATTTCAAAGATCCTGCGAGATGTCAGGCGCAAAGAGAAGGCAAGATGTGGGGTGAGTTTGCTAAACAGACAAAGCAAGGAGGTGGGAGATGTGGAGATGGGGGCTTAACCCTGTCTTGGCTCCTCGCAGCCTCTTTGGGGGATTTCTCGTACACGGGCCTGGTGTACCTGCTACTTTGTTTCCCAGGTTCGGGGGGTTTTGGCAGAACATTCTAGAATACTCTTGTGAAATCGCTAGTCCCTGTGCTCTCGACTCAGCTAAGCTGATAGCTTCCAAAAGTGGTATGGCTCGGATCCTTAAAAACAATAAAGCTACTTATTGATGTATAATAGATACAGAAAAGCATTTTCTGTAAATCATGCATGTGCACCTTCCAGAGGTGTGTTGTCTGTGTATGGGTTCATCAGTTGACTACACTCATGTAACCACCACTGGCATCAATGAACAGAACATTCGTTTGGACACACACTGCATTCAAAGGACCAAATGATTTCTTTGGAATTCTCTTCCCATTGCAGACCAGACTCTCTCTTACTTTGAAAATGGCTAGCTAGTAGGGTGACCATGTCATCTATCTTCCAACAGGCACCCCTTTGGGAGTGAAAACACACAATGGGCATACATTGCAATTGTCCCGGGAAGCTAGCATGCATGTTCAATAACACCCTACACCAGTAACAACAGTTTACACACTATAGGGAGGCAGCAGGGTGATCTTGATTCCGTTTGCTTCTGCTCCACCCTGGTCACTCTCTGCTCTTTTCCCGTGGTCTGTGCTCTGAAAAGTGGATGGATGGCTGTGCACGGCCTCTCTGAGATTCATTGCTCTCTGGCTTCAGCCAGTGGAAAGTCGAGCAGGAGATCTGAGGGCAGGAGGAGAGAAAAGCCAGCGTATTTCTTCCCTGCACCTTCCCTACAACAGGCGCGGCTTCGTCCCCCTTCCGTAGCTGCAGCTCCTGCCAGGTGGCCCTCCTGCAAGCTCCGGGCCTCTCTGGCCTCCTGTAGCACAAGGATCTCCCCTGGCCTCTTCCTCAGGAAGGGACAGAAGGGCGTTTCTCTACTGCTAGGCTTCAGGAGACTCACCGCCTCTCCCTGGTTCCTGCACCCCTGCCCACAGGTCTTGGAGTAGTTCCTCCATTTCAACCTTCTCATTCAAACCCTCCAAGTTGAATTCTGTTTCCTGCTGGGTCCTGATTGATACAACTGCTCACCACAAGCCACCAACTCATGCGCATCATCCCATGGAGTCCTTCCAACTGTTCACGAGGTAGTGACTATTGTTATCCCCATTTCACAGATGAGGAGACTGAGGGCGGAGAGGTTAAATCATTTGCCAAGATGCACAGGTAGGTAGCAAGTGGTGGAAATCAGGGTCTCGCCGGAATGACTGGAATCTGGGGACAGTGACATGGGTCTAGCTCAGCACGGAGCTCAGACTAGTGTCTCAGAGGTCTCTGCCCACCTCCCAGGACAGCCAGGCAACTCCAGCAGCTCAGTGCAACCCTGTGGTTCAGAGAAGAGACCCGGAGCAGCAGGCGGCCCCCGCTGGCTTTCTTTGGCCAGGTAGCGCATCGGCTCTCCACGCTGCGCTTTTCGAGCTGTTGCTTTAATACCGTGGAGCAGTGAGCTCCCCACACCTGCAGCATCGGCATCCTGTGTTAAAATACCAAACCCTGGGCTCCACCCCAGACAGACTGACTCGGATCACCTCCGGTGGGGCCCACAAACCTGTATTTTAACCAGGCCCCCCAGTGGGTGCCAATGCCCTGGCCTCTGGGCTTGGCAGCTTCTGTCTGGCTCTCAGAGTTCCTTTCTTTGTCTAATGGGATTGGGAACAGGTGAGAAGATGACATGAAAACCCCAGGCCCCCTGCCTTTCTGCTTCCGCCCCCGTGGGCCCCTCTCTATTTGTGCAGCTGATCAAATCATCGAAGCAGTTGGTCATGAATATTTTAGGGCCTCTGACAAATCCTGAGTCTGATGAGCAGGGCACAGAGGCAGGAACCCACCACCACTGACCTAACAGCCTGTTGCTAATAGAACTAGTTATTTATTCATTGGATCCTAGTGGGGCCCCCAAATCTGGAACAAGGGGGCCTTGGCAAATAAGAAGCCCACCTCTGATGCGGGTAGAGGTTATGATCGACCGTCCCCCTGCTGAGAAATCTCCACAAGAATCATGATGGGGTTGTTCTCAACACTGAAGTTGAAGTGAGGTTCTATTACTTGAGGATAAGTAGCAGAAACTGACTAACTTAAGGGAGAAACAAAAGAAGTTTCTTAGATCTTGTGTACCAGCCCGGGATCAATCGAAGGAACAGAACCAGTAGAGGAGATTTATTGCGCAGAACTGGCTTACATGAGGTGGGTCTGGCTGGGCCCGTCCTAAATCAGGAAAGACAGGCCGGGAAGACCAGGCGGGGATGGAGCTGCTTGCTGTCCATACGCAGAATGTCTTCTCTGGAAAGCCTCCGTTCTGCTCATAGGGCCTACTGATGGAATCAGGACCACGCAGATGATCTGGGATAAGCTAGCTCCCTTACTTCAAGTTAACGGACTGCGGACTTCAATCACATCTACAGAACCTTTCACAGTAACATCTACATTAGGGTTTGATGATGTAACCAGGGACTGTAGCCTAGTCAAGTTGTGCACATACATCCCAGGAGGGTCTGTAAAAGCTCCAAGGATAAAGGAAAAGGTCACACTGCGAGCATCAAGGACTGTTCTCGAAGTCCAAGTAGCAGGGGCACATGGGAATGCTTCTTCTGGGAACCATATTGAGGGAGACTTGTCCCAACCCAATTTGACCTCATGTCATTTCTGCTCAAAGTTACAATTCCTGTGTTTATAGGATAGTTTCCATTTGATTCCCCAAATCACAAGGTTTTTCTTCACTCTCCCCCATTCTGTACATACATTCGCCTCTCACAGTGACATCACTGGGTCCCAACAATATTGATATATTTACTCATTCGCCTTATTCTATGATGCACACAGAATTGTTCCAGAATTACACCATAGATACTTCTACTGAAAAATAAAAACTACTCTAAGTGAAGTTCAGGCTTTCTGTATACTTCACTTGTCCTTCGACTATATTCTACCCTATGTGGACAGTCAGAATATTGGGTTCAGAAGTTACTAGAATTGCTTTGTGTGGGGCGTGAACCTATATGATCATTGTGACATACAGTTGAGTTCATTCATTTCTGTTTGAGTTCAATGTTAGGGTTTGTTTTCTAGACCTTTTTAAATTTAGCTTTGTTCTCCTAAAACATTCACAACTTTCAAATGTCAGGGCCTTATTTGAGAGGGTATATTCAGTGAAGTTTTTTCTCTCATTTCTCCCTATTTTCCCGCCCATCTTGAAGGACACCATTTTCATTCATTTCTGGTTTATCTCTCCTGAGTTTCTTTTTACAAAACAAAGCAAATACTATATATGTTCTTATTTCCTTACATAACGTACATATACTATAGCATATTATATACATTAAAATTTTGTGCTTAAAAACACATAATGTAAAACTTATTATCCTAACATTTTAAGTGTATAGTTCAGTAGTGTTAGTTATATTCATATTGTTGTACAACAGATCTCTAGAACTTTTGCATCTTACCAACCTAAAATGTACACTCATTAAACAACAATTCTCCACTTCCCTCTCCCTCCAGCCCTGGACAACCACCACACTTATTATTACTCTGAATTTCACCCCTTTCGATAGCTCAGAGAAGTGGAATCATACAGTTTTTCTTCTCTGATGACTCACTTATTTCAATTAGCACAATGTGCTCAAGGTTATATACACATTTGTTTGTACCTTGTTTTATGAACTCTACTTGCTGGAAGTTGCTCCATATTAGTTAAGAAAGGTCTCTTCTCTCATTCTTTTGTGTGTATGTCTCTGTGTGTGTGTGTGTGTGTGTGCGGTTGCATAGTCCTCTGTTGTGTGGATATACAATAATTGATTCAACCCATCTTCTGGGGGTGGGCATTTAGGATTTTTTCAATACTTTACTAAATAAAAAAATGTCACAGTGAGTAGCTTCTTCCTTCTGTTGTTTATGTACGCAAAGGTGTGGGTTGGGGGTAAATTCCTGTAAGTGGAACGGCTGTGACCAAGAGTAGAGGCACATGTAGTGTTGTTAGATTGTCAGGCTCCCTGCCTGGGGTGATGCCTCCTTGCATGCTGTCCAGCAATCCCTGAGGGTGCCCATTTCCCTGCAGCAGCTCCAACAAAGTGTGCTGGCAAGTTTTTAAATGCTTGCCAACTAGGTCTAGACCTACTTCTAATGAGCATTTTTATTATTATGCATCTCACTGAGCACCTTTTCATGTGTTTGGAGACGGTTTGTACACCTTTCGATGTGAACAACGAAACAGAGTGACCCATTTTGGAGTTTTCATCTTTTTCTCCCTCAGTTTTTAGAGCAGAGACTATACTCTTGACAACTGTGCTTGCTATACATGGATAATAACATAAGGAAAGTAAATATTTGTTGTTGCTATTGACTTTTTCTGCCTGGCATCCACCTTCCTTCTTCCTAAAAGCATTTCGATCTCGCTCTCAGGGAACATCCCACTGTGTGGAAGTGGAGGGGGCCCGATTCACCTTCCCGGTAATGCCGTGGTCATGACGGCGGTGAACACAAACAGACCGAGGCAGGCCTAGCTCCCCAGACTCTGAAACTTGAGCAGGCGACCCTACAGCTCAAGGAAGTGGGTCATTTGTCACTAGTCGCAATGAGGGCGAGCTCTTCTGTCAGCTGTGCCAGGAAGCGCTGCTAGGGTTTTGCAGCCCAGCTCGCCTGAGATTGCTGGCTTCCTGTTGCTTCTGAGTTCGTGATCCCGGCTCTGGTTGGGGCTCTGAGCATCCACAGCCTTCCTGGTAGCTAATGGCTTCTGTTTACACTCTCCAGAGTCACTCTCAAAAATCCAGACTCTTTCATTTGACTCATTAGTGAGCTCCTATGCAGGTGTTGTTCTAGGCACGAAGAAGGCAGCGGTGAGCAAAACAGAACATTCTCGTATTCCTGGCGCTCCCCTTCTAGTGGGGGAGACAGAGACAGTGCAGAAAAGAAATAAGGAAGATAAATGGAACATCGAAAGGTGGTACATGCTTTGGAGAAAAACGAGACAGGGAAAAGAGACAGGAAGTAGGGGTGGGTGGGTAACAATTTGAAATAAGGTTCTCTGGGAAGGTCACACGAGGCGTTGACGGTTGAGTAAGGACTTGCAGGAGCTGAAGAGACCAGCCATGCAAGGTAACTGGGAGAAAAGAGATCCCAGGCTTCGGGAACAGAAAAGGCAGTGGTGTGAGGCAAGGGGTGTCTGGTATATTTGAGGGGGGCAGTTGCCTAGAGCTGAGTGAACATGGGGGGTGACAATACATGAGGTCCAAGAGGAAGGAGTGGGGTGGGAGTGGAGGTGACTGTGTGGGGTCCCATAGATCACTGGACTTTTCCTATGGGGGAGATGGGAGCCTCAGAGGGAAGGCTCTGAGCAGAAGGGTAAGACTTCCCTAACAGGACCCCGCCGGCTCCTTCGTGTAGGAGAGACTATAGAAGAAGCAAGGTGAGTAGGCAGGGATACCAGAGAGGCGACAGACATTATGCCAATAATCCCAGAAATGATGGCACTTTGACCCGAGTGGGCAGTAAGGGGGTAGATACAATAAAAAGATATTTTAAAAGTTTCTTCCTGCCCCACCTAACATCATCTGTATGCTCTTTGTGGTACCTGTGTGTACTTGGGGAGCTGTTATAGGACAAAATGAAGATTGGAATTTCATGCCACAGGCTACCAATCCTATCGCTTTCCAAGAAGAGAGCCCTGAGGGTGCTCGGCCTTCGGTGTCTCAGTTGTCCTCAGAGTAACAGGCAGACTGGAACTTCTGTTAGCGTGGCACGGATGAACAGATGGAAACTTCAGGCGCTAACTGAGGGATTCGATTTTAAAAAGGTAGATAAATGGCCAGGCATGAAAGCCATGAGAAAGGATCAAGTGAGACTGAGACAGGAATTGGGGAAGTGGTCAAATCTAAGGAGGACTGTATTCTAAAGAAAGAAAAAGAGTTCTCTCAGAGAAGAATGCAGAGGAGAGCAAGTCAGGGGGAGGGAACGGCACTGCAGAGGCCTCAAGGCAGGAATGTGGGGGCTGTCCCAGAGAAAGGCAGAGTTTGGAGTTTACTCCAAGCACCTCCCTCTGTTCCTCTCCTATTTCACACGCACATGTGTGAGCTGCATTCGCTCCAGTTCAGACGTTTGGTTCTTCAGGGTAGAACCTGGAGCCATTTCTTAATTGCTCTATCTTTAGCTTTGCTTGGAAATCTATCCTTTAAAAACCACCAAGGGCTGGGCTGGTAATTCTGCTTCCGTGGTCCATTTACTCTTGGGTCTTGGCTGCTGAGCCAGCCCACCGAAGTGACAGGGTGTTCCCCTCACAATGGAAGTGTTTGTTAGCGGGACATCTGCTCCCCCAGAGCTGGCCTGGGTCGGGGTGTCAAACCCCAGTGCTGATCCCAGGGCCTTGTGGTTTAGTTTCCTGCAAATGCGGGATTGGACAGGGCACCACAGAATAGCAGGGGCCCAGTGGAGGGCTGGCCAACAGTCTCACAGGTCCTGGATGAAGTCAAGTGTGGGCTGTGCCATTCACGAACCACATCACTTCCTCTCTCTGGGCCTTAGTTTCCTCAAGTTGTCAGATGGGTTGGAAGAAATCGGGGACCCCGGGTCTAGGAGGCAGTTTTATCTACTGTTAGTGGGAATGTCCATTGGCATGCCTACTTGTAGGGTCATTTGTCAATGTCACAATTTTAAAGGCACATGCTCTTTGATCCGGCAGGCCCACTTCTAGGAATCTTTCTTCCAGATGCACTCACATATTTGCACAGAGAGGTAGGCACAAAGACAGTCACATTAGCACTGCTTGGGATGACCAAAGATTGGAAACAATCTAGATGCCCATCCTTAGGGCACTGGTTCTGTAAATTATAGGGCATCCATACAAAGGAATATTATATAGCCTTTGAAAAGAATGAGGTAGAGATGCCAGGATGGCTTAGTGGGTTGAGTGCTTGTTTTGCAGCCCCAGGGTCCGAGGATCAAATCCCAGCCCCGGCCCATGTGGACCCATATGATGAACTGGGGTGTGCTCCCCAGTTTGGTTCTCACCAGGGCAAGAGGCCCGCAGCTGGTTCCTGCCCTACAAGCTCCACTCCCACCTGTGGAATGAAACTATGTAGAAAACTAATGATGTGCAACTATGGAAACTGCTCTGTGCCCCCTGCCCCCTCTGCCTCTCTGTCTCTCTGTCAAAAACAGTGAAAATAATGAGAACGGTTACATGGCCGGATACTTTCCCAACAGCTCTCATATATATTCCTTTGGTCCAATTTGAAGCTTTTCCCCACATGCATGATTAAATAAATAAATAAAATGAAAATTTAAGGTGTTAAATGCCTAGGGAACCAGATAGGTGACATCAGTGACAGAAATGGGCTGGATGTTCAAATCAGAGCACTATGGCACAATTCTACAGCAGAACACAAATTTCGTAAATCATCCCTGCTTTTTACCACAGCACACTTTTATTGTCTACATTTACACAACAGTCAGTAAATAAGAGCCACCTTTAGTGTAGCTGAAGGTCTGAGCTTCCCAAGAAAGATGTTAGAATTGAACAGGCGATAAATAATGGATTAAAAAGCAATTACTTATTTCCTTCCCTCTAATGGCACATAGCGGCCTGTTTCCCCTTGCATGAATCTGTTTGCTAGGCTATAGCTCTCAACACATAACAGTATCAATAAAGCCGGACTTTCCACATAAGAAGACTAGGGAGAAAACTGAGCAAACCACATGGAAGGGAAATGCGGGTCAGTGCCGGGCAGGGGAGGTGATAATCAATTCACAGGAGTCCTCTGCACAATCCTGGAAGAGGAGCTCAAAGACACACTTGAAAGATGAAGCCACGAGTGGAATGATCAGCCCGGTGAAGGAGCTCATGGCAGCGTTTCCCCCGTTAGAGGCCGGGGACCAGTCTATGAAACACAAGTCAGCACGGAGCCTGTACCCCAGCCCTTGTCACCCCCACCTTCCCCCTCCCCCCACGCAGCCTGATGGAGCTGCTTCTCCATTTCAGTGGAACCGTGCGGGGTGGAGGGCGGCAGAACCATGCTCCTCACATCCCTAATGAATTCGCAGTCTGGCATCTCAGAGCCTCTCATCTGCTCCACCCGCCTTTCTGGGCTCCGGGTCCTGCCAGCCTCTGGACGATCAGAGCAATAACGTCAAATCAGCCAAACCAAGAAGAAACAGAGATTTGGAAACAGAACGAGGCAGGTTTAGGATTTGAAATCAGGACTCACTGCCTCTACTACTCAAGTTCAGCAGCCCCCAATATTTTTGGCACCAGGGACTGGTTTGGTGGAAGACAATTAGACAGTTTTTCCATGGATGGGGGTGGAGGGATGGTTTGGGGATGATTCAAGCCCATTACATTCATTGTGCACTTTATTTCTATTTTATTACATTGTAATATATGATGAAATGGTTAATAATTATACAATTCACCATAATGCAGAATCAGTGGGAGCCTTGAGCTGGTTTTCCTGAACCTAGATGGTCCCATCTGAGGGTGATGAGAGACACTGACACCTGAAGTGTGTTGCTTATGTCCAGTCTACTCCATCATCTCATTTTGGTTGCTGTCACTGCAGAAAACCCTGCTTCTCAAAGGTAGGATGTTGGAAATGGAAGCAGGCTTTTCAGTGCTTCTGTGGCAATGTCGTGATATTCCGCCTTGACGTTAATCCAGGACCTATAGACATCTGAAGTTGTCTCAAAGATATTTTTACGGCATCACCACCTCAGCTCCACATCAGATCATCAGGCATTAGATTCTCATAAGGAGCGTGCAACCTAGATCCTCCGCATGCACAGTTCACGATAGGTTTGCGCTCCTATGAGAATCTAATGCTACCACTGATCTGACAGGAGGTGGAGCTCAGGCGGTCATGTGAGAGATGGAAAGTGGCTGTAAATACAGATGATACTTTGCTCATTGGCCTACCGCTCACTTCCTACTGGGCGGCCCAGTTCCTAACAGTCCACAGACTGGTACTGGTCCAGGGTCTGGAAGTTGGGGATTCCTGCTCACACTCTTTCCATTAAGCAAACCTCCTTGGCTTCCAATTGTTGCAGGGGTCTCCAAACTACGGCCCACGAGGCCCTCTCATCTGGCCCATGGAGACCTTTTTATCTGAATAAAATAATATTAAATAACTAATTAAAAACAACATTTATGTTTTGATTCTTTTTTATTTGGCCCTCGAGTGTGTAGTCGGCCCCCAAACTGCTGTTTGATAGTTAATGCAGCTGAAAAGTTTGGAGACCCCTGGGAAGAAAAGAAATGTTTAAGAGCTTAGCCTGGCATTCAAGGTCCCCAATTCTCTGTCCCTTCTTATATCTGCCAGCATCTTCACTCAAGCAGATGCAATCCCACTTACCATTTCTGGAATGCTCCATGTATCACCTTGCCAATGGCTTTCACCTGGATCCTGTGCCCTCCTCTTTCCTCTCTGCTCCTGCTCACGACTGGCCATAAGCTCTGCTATCTCCTCTTTATTGTGGACTATCCTGTCTGTTACTGTGTTTTACTGAACTACCCCTTAGCTTCCCATTCTTCCCAGAGCATATCTGCAGGAACATCCCATGTTGCCTATCGTTCCTGTTCAGCTATTACACTTGGCCTGGAGGAGGTGGGTTGGCTCCAGCCGCAGCCCTACTACTGCTTGTAGATTCTGTGATGTGTGGCTAGTGAGGCAACACTTCTGGCCTCACTTTCCTCATTTCGATGGAGCTAACCATCCATGTGCTGTTACCAGGGCTTTCTGAGGGAAGGACTACAGAGATAGGCGGTTCAAGACAATGTGGTAAACTTGTAAAATTAAATTGCGTTGCACAGATATGTACATGCTTTGACTTTTCCTCCATTATATTCCTCCTTCATACGTTCCCTTGAAAAGGATGTAGGAGAAAGTGTTTTCCCATTTTTTCTATGTGGAGAAATAGGAACCCATGAACACTGAGTGACAGACTTATGAAGAAATGGTAACATAGAGCCCCGAGAGGGTCTTTAACTTTCTAACTTCTTGTGTTTTCATTAGATTACAGGGTCTCTTTAACAGCCCTTGTGTTCTTACTCTCAGAGAAATAGTAATTTTAATAACTCAAATTCAGCAGGCTTTTCATGATCACCTACTTTGCACCAGAAAGAGATTCAAAGGCCCAGGCTGGTTCAGGAAGCCTTGGGTTATTCATTTCAGCTCAACAGATGGCGCCGCAAGTATGACCTCAGGGATGAGGCAGGAGAGACCAGGGGTTAGGCACATGACCAGCCGGGCAACTGTGGGCCTTTTGATTGCTCTTTATCTCAGTTTTTCTTCTGTTAAACAGTAGCTCTGAAGTCTTACCAGTTGTAAAGTACTCAGAACAAGACCTGGCTTAAGTAAAGTTTCCATAAAACTACAGTTCATTTGCCCAGCACGTGTTTGGCAAGCGCCTACAATGGACTAGGCATTGTTTGTTATAGGCACTGGGCACACAGCAATGATCAAAACAGAGTCCCGGCCTTCATGGGGCTGAGAGTCACAGAGGTAGACAGATAATAAACACATAAACAAATAGAAACAGTTTTAAGTAATTTGGTTAGCTTTCCTTAGTAACGGTCATGGTATAGATTATTACACTTTTTGTTTGTTTTATTAGCAGGGAATGGGAAGACCTATGGGGTCATTGATTTGAGATGTCTCCATGACTTGGCTTCTAACGGCTCCAGTTGTATATCAATGTCTCAATGCTGATGGCTCCCGGGAAAGCAGCTGCCCAGTAGACAACAGTTCTCGTGTGGCCTGAGCCTAAACCCAGCTTGGGTTTTAGACACTAAGCAGGATATACTCGGTCTGCTTAAATGAGGGCTTGCAAACTCGAGTGCTTGTTGAGGTCTGATGAGTCACAGAAAACAAGGCAGCCAGCTGGGATCGGGATTGGGAGGTCCACACAGAGAAGTGGACCCAGTTCAGCCAGATTGTCTGCTATTTTTTTTTTTTGGCGGGATTGGGGGAGAGGTGGCAATCCAGAATTTTTGTACGACATTTTCTGATTTTCGTGCGGTAGCAACAGATTCACCTTTAAGATGAAACCATGACACTAGGCCAAGTGTGGGCTAAACTCTTCTGTAGGCCAAGTGCAGCCTGAGAACCCCAGTTTGCAAAGATCCCGGGTTGATACCATTGCACCTAATTTTCAGCTTGGTTCTAAACGGCCCTGCCTTTTGAAGCTGCTGCAGGTTCCTTCCTTTTGTCTGTCTGCTTTCCCAGCATCATAGGTGGCCGTGTCCTGGTGAATAGATTTTCTGTGCCGAACCACTGCATCGCTGGAAGGCCTAGTGGCCTGGGGCGGTTGAACTCCCTCCATGGCAGCTGGCTTTTTGGTGGGCCTTGGGGTGCATCTGAGTGTGGGGAAAATCACTTGTGCCTGCTCTCCCCACTTTGATGATCACTGGCTCTTTGTACTCTCCACCTTTCTGGTGATGTTTGTTTTCTTTGCATATTAATATGTCTCTCAGCAGAATGCTTAAATCCGAGAGGGAGCAAGTGTGGGGAGTCCAAGCAACATACAGACACATTCATAGTCGGTCTGGCGGAATACAGATGAAACCAGAACCCCTCGGGCCTCCTCTGCTTACCCCAGACAACCAGGAGACTTTGGCTCTTTGTTTTACAAAGATTACAGGATTAAAGTAACTGGTCAGCCTGTCCCTGAACAGAATCAGCAGCAAGGCTGAGCAGGGCTCCATTCTGCACCAATGCTGAGTGACTGGCCGAGAATTTGTGGCCAGGCCTGTATGTGAGCGTGAGTGAGTCTTTATTCCTGTGTTCTCAGAGCCAGCAAAGGCGGCTTTGAATCATAACGAGCTTCTCATGGCTTTGGACTCTGGCCTTCATGAAATGAAATTCAGAGGTGATGAGTTTAAATTTTCGGGGCCTGTAGTTTAAAGCAGCCCTTCAGCAAACTGACAAATCTCCACCAGTTCCTAAGGTGGAGGTTCTGAAAGTTCAATGCATCACATTCACCTGGAGGGCGTGAAAACACAGGTTTCTGCCCACCCACTCTTCTAGATTTTGATTCAGGATTAGGATAGGGCCCAAGAAACTTGTATTTCTGGAACATTCCTGGGTGATGCTGATGCAGTTGGTCCAGGAACCACAGGTGTCTAAAAATAAAAATCAGGAAACGCTGGCTTATAATACCTGTGGTTCTTAATGATATTTAGAGGCTGCCGATCTTAGTGGAAATGAAATCAGAAAACCTGCGCTTCAGTCCTAACCCTGTGTCACCAGCTCCGTGACCTTGGGCAAGACACTTAGCTTCTCTGAACCTCAGTTTTCCTTGGAAGCTGAAACTAATAATCCTGGCCCGACTTCTTGCACAGCTGCACGTGTGCTCAAAGCCCCCCGTTCAGACACGGTGACTCTGACCGAAACCTTACCAGTCAGCTTTCCAGTCTGGGCTTGTTATATTTTTTTCACTCTGGTGAGTCCTCCGCTGTAAGAAGACTATGTGAAGGTAAAAGACACTGAGAATTTGAGATCAAAAGGTTCGTTTTCCTGAAGAATGAATCCTTTTTGAGAGTAAACATCGTCACTTCCTCAGTTTCCAAGAACTCCTCCCAGACTGAATCACAGGTTCACTGTAGGCGACACTCTCAAAGTAATGGCAACTGGCGGATGTTCTTAACAGTTTGGTTTCCTGCTCATGTGGTAGATGAGTTTCAAACACTATATATATATTTTAAAGACTGTTGTCTTGAAAACTAATTTAACATTCAGGAAGGGTGTAAGTAGGCCAAGAGCGTTAAGTGGATATTAAACTGGTGGTGGGCAGTGTGGGGTCTCTTCAAAATGCCTAGGACATAATTCACAGAGCACGTCTCAGAGCTCCCTCCCCAGCACCATGGATGGAAACTCTCCCAGGATCGGCTCTGGATTTCTTTCCCGATTATAAACAGAAATGTCTTTCCTGGTTAGTCTAGCCCACATCTATGCTGGGCAAAACTAGAAGGCCTTCTCTTGCATTGGCCAGGTTTCTGGTTTTTGTTTCGCAATATCTAAAGGTTGGGCTATCGGGTGTCTGGTGATCTGACAAGGGGCTACAAAGGGTGGTCATAGAAATGAAGGTGACAACCTGGAGCTGTGAGATGAGCCAAATGTCCTACCTTCTCTGCTCCTAAGCAGTAAGTTCAGGATCTTCCAAAGAAAGACTAGAGAGGGCTGATGATGCAAAATTGAGTTTCATCCAGTTTGTGCCTAAACTGGCTGATTGATTTCAAGTATAGTGTGTGCCGAATACAGGCCATCAATAAAAAAAAATCTATAACCAAATTGATTAGAGCTTTAATATCATCCCTTAACTCTCCACTGTGGAGTCGATGATGTAATTAAAGCAAAGGGGAAAAGATTGGAACTAACTATGCCCTGTGTCCCCCTTGCCACCAACAATCCCACATTTATAGTGTCAGCCATTCCTTTAATTAAAGATCCGCGGCATGACATTGTGTCTTCAGAGGAGCCCAAGATACTCCAAGTGTCTGAATGGAAGCAGAGGTGGAAAGAACTGACTTGGAATCATGAAACCGTAACATGTTTCAGCCGGAAGAATGTTTATAGATCATCAGGCACAACTGCCTTATTTTACCGGTGGGGAAACTGAGGTCCACAAATGGGGGAGGACATGTTCAAATTCACTTGGGTTTTAGTAAAAGAATTGCAGAACCCAAAGTCAAAACTGGAAGAGCTTTAAGGTCATCCGGCCGAGTTACCCATTCAACAGGTACACACCAGGCGACAGAGCCCCCTTATGGGATGTCTTCTGTCACCAGGCATTTGCTGTGCTCGATGCATCTCATTCCAACAGCGGGGAGCATTAGAAGTCACTGTCTTAGTTCTGTCTTCCCATGGCTTCCTAGTTCTACCCTCGGGGACACCTGAAGAAATCCCAATCTTCTGTTTAATTACCATTTCTGTGGATATTTGAGGTGATTTATCATGTTTTCTTGAATCCCTTTTTCTTGCCTGCAACAAACATCTCTTCTGCCTCCTGTGAGTCACTGTGCTGTCTCTCACCACCCTATCACTCTGCTCACATTTATTTGGGTCCCTCGTGAAAGTGTGATGCCTCAAACTGAATACAACCTTCCACTGGTCCATGTAACAAGACCTTGTCCTTCATTGTAAAGACTTCATGTCTATCAATTCCTCCAAAGATCGTATCACCTGCTTTCAGAATAAACCATTAGGGTCCCTTTGGTTGTAAGTGAGGAAAGTTCAGTGCTAACCTCCTTAAGTAAAAGTGGGATTTAATAGCTCACATACCCACCAAATCGAGGGTAGAACTTCAGGCAGGGACAGATCCAGGGGCTCAGGCCACACCTGCCTGAGGCATGTGTTTCTGTAGGTATTTGCTTATTTTTCTAACTGTGGGCTCTATTCCCAGGCAACAAAAATACCAGCCTTCTCTGTGTGTCCTCACACGGTGGAAGGGGCTAGAGGTTGCTCCAGCCTCTTAGGACACTAATCCAACTCCTAAGAGCTCCACCCTTATGGCCTAAGCACCTCCCAAATGCCACACCTCCAAATATCACCATCTGTGGCAGTCAGGATTCCAACATAGGAATTTTGGGAGGACATGCAAGCCATACATGGCAAGCTTCAATTTTTGAAGTTCCCAGTACATGGGAATAGAAGAGAGCAGGCCTCTGGATTAGTTTGCTAGAGCTGCTGCAATGAAATGCCACACAACACACTGGTTGTCTCATGATTCCAGAGACTAGAAACCTCAGATCAAAATGTCACCAGGGTAGGTAGGGTCCTTCTGAGAGCTGTGACTGAGAATCTGTCCCGTGCTCTCTCTCTAGCTTCTGGTGGTTTGCTGGAAATCTTTGGTGTTCCTCGGCTTGTAGAAGCATCTCCCCAATCTCTTCATCTTCATATGACGTTCTCCCCACATGCATGTCAGTCTGTGTCCAAATTTTCTCCTTTCATAAGGCCATTCATCACATTGGATTAAGGGTCCACCTTCCTTCAGTGTGACCTCATCTTAACTAATCCCATCTGTAATGACCCTATGTCCCCCAAAAGGTCACATTCTGAGGTGTTGGGAGTTAGGACTTCAACATATGAATTTGGTGGCGGGACACAGTTCAACCCACAGTAGCCTCCTTCATAACAGTGTGACCCAGAACTCCCAGGCTGCATTTCATGGGCTCCCATGACTCACACGCCATTCCTGAATGAATCACTGTGATGCCAGGCCTGAGACACATTTGTGAAGCCAACACAGCCCAAAACACAGGAGCTGAGAGTGGGAGAGGGGGCGTTTCCAGGAAAATGGAGGTGCCTTTGGCAGAAGCATAAACGGATACCTGACTCACAAGCCCAGTAGACAGCTACTACAGATGGAAACCTGAGCAAGCCACAGTCTAGGACCCGGGCAATAGCTGAGCTCCGGAAATCGGCAACTTCAAGGATGAGCTTGACTCCAGCCCATTAAAAAGAAATCATTTGTGTGTTGTCATAAATCACAAAGGGAAGCTGAGCTGCCAAACGGTTTCTGGTTCTTCTGAGTCTTCCTGGAAGCCACTTTGGCTCTTGGTAGCTTTGTGTTCTGCATTCGTTCCTTTTCATATGGGAAGATTAAAACAATAGCTTCTGGTTATCATCTCACACATTATTGATTAAAATCCTTGCCTGAAGACCTTCCATCTCACTTTTCAGCATGGTGTGATTTACTTTCCCTTTTACTCGCTGTAACATATGATTAATGCTGATCTCCGGAGTCCCGGTGAGATGAAGCTCGGTGTCAGGTACGATTTGTCAGCTTGGAAGTATAGATTATTTTATGTTTCTCGAACTTTGTGGCCAAGGGAATCCATCCACACTTTCCCCTGGGCTCTGAAATGCCAGAAACATTAAATAGCCCACTTAATACATAACCTCATTCTGTATGCTTGACTATTTTGTTTTTAATTTTTCTTCCCTTTCCCCGCTGCTCACATGAAATGGGATCAAAGAAAAAAATTATCCTCACTGGATTTTGTTAAAATATTAATAGGTTAGGGTTGACTGGCTAAATTGAATATCTTTGCTGATCTCACTTGCATGTTTAACTTGTGCTTAGGAAAATATGTTTCCTAGGTGATAACCTTTTATGTACCAGCCTGACTTCATTGAAATGCATAGAGATAAAAATATGTCACGCTCAGCGGCTATGCTATTCTTGTGTGGCACTGTGATTATTCAGATGGTAATTGACCCCCACCTGTAGACAGCTCCAATTCTGTAGTCAATCATTTCATTTGATGTTAAAATATGTGAAAGGACAATTATATAATTTACATTACAAATCATGCTGAATGCCAGGGGTCTCTGAACCGCTGGGGGAGAGAACCCCGGTTAATAAATGAAGTGAATTACACCCGGGCGAAGGGTTCAACTTTTCTTATTTGTGACCACAAGAGCTTTTGTGCATGTGTCATTGAAAGAGTAGCTATGGCCTTCTCTCTGGGCCATAAATGGCAGCGTTTAGATGCCTTTCTAAGGCTGTCTCCCGCTTTCTGGCAAAGAATCACTCTTCCCATTAAGTAAAGCAGTGTGGGCTGTCTGGGCCAGAAGGCAAAGCGGATCTATGAAAAGGCAGCCGGCCTCAGCCCTGGGAGGTTATGGGTCAGGAGGTGGGTGTGAAGGAAGGGCTGTTTGGTGCTGAACAGACCCAGGCTTGCGTGGTAACTTGCAAATTAGGCTTGCAAGTTTCCCAACTGCAGATCTGGGCCATCAAACTTGAAACTTGTATTAAACTTATTTCGTATTTAATACGTGCCCGGCCCCGGGTTAAACATGTTGGACACGTTATCTGGGTATTCCTGACCACACAGCCACATGACATTGGTCTGCTCTCCACCTGTTATCATTCCCCTTTTCAGATGAAGAGAATGGATACAAAGTAGTTACCAGGCTTGCCCAAGGCCCTTTATTAATAGCTAAGAAGCAGAAAAACAGGAGGTGGCTGAGCCTGGGCCGGTGACCACCGGTTCCTAGATCGGGCATTGGATGCTTCCGGTGACCCCACAGGACAAGGGTTATGCCTCAGTGGGGCTTATGGGACCGCAGGGGAGTTGGGCTGGGAGCGGGGATGAGGCTGGTCCAGGGTTGGAACTCACCAGCCATGAGGTTCCCGATGGGGAAGGGCTGTCCTCTGCTGTGAAGTGGAGGGCCGAGGGCAGTCCTGCTCAGGGCTTGTTGATGGCACTAGACATAGTTACGAATATCACAGTGACTGACTGCATTCCCTACGCTGCCCTATGCATCCTCATGACTGTGTGCTGACTACCTGTTTGTACTTCTTAATCCTGTCCCCCTTTTCAACCAGCCCTGTGGCCCCCCTCCCATTCTGCAACCATCAGTTGGCTTTCTTCCTAAATTATATAAATCTCTAATCACTACATTGTGCACTTGAAACTAATTATCATGCTACTAGAAATCAACCATAGTTGAAAAAGAAAAATTCAAAAACAGAATTAAGGAGTTAAAATGCAAAGCACTTAGAACAGTCAGATACACTGTCAGAGTATAGATAACGTGTTAACTGAAATTGCTTTTTTTCTTAACCAAGATTTATCTTTTTTTTTTTTTACGCAATTGTATGTATTTGCAAACTAAATTTATTTCTAATACACTTAAAAATGTGTAACAATTAAATAGTGTTTTAAATTTTGTCCGGGGACTCACAGTGTACTGAGCACTGCGCTCTGGGAACCCCCCAAAGCTTCCAGTTCAAACCCCTTGGCCTGGCGTTCCAAGTCCCCATAGACTGTCCTCCACTCGCCTTTGCAGCATTGTGTCTCACTACCAACTCACCTCATGCCTGGTGCGCTGTTGATTTATGTACTTAGGAAACACAGGGTTGGTTTGCTATTTTATGAAGAGGCCTCATTATTTTCTGAAGAGACAGTGCAGTTTGGTGGTTTAAGTGCCCAGGTCTAGGGTCAGATGACAGGGTTTTGAACCCTGGCTCTGTGCTCTGTGCTGCATTGGCTGAGTGCTCTCAGTTATTCTGCCTTGTGACTCTCCTCTGTAACCTGAGGATCCTAATAGAACCTCCCCCATTAGAGAGACTAGGAGAATTAAAGGAGTTAGTTAGATCATGAGAGTACTTAGGACAGGGCTTTGGTCAAAGTGAGTGCTCCTTAGACTAGTCCTGGGCATTAACATACATGTGTTGAATAGAAGTCCTTCAGCCTGCCTAAGGGCCCAAAGAACGACGAGGCGCCTCCCCTACCCGGGCCGTCTGCCCCCACTGCAGAGCTGGGGATGTGGGAAGCTGACCCGGGAACGAGCAGGCCATTCCTCCCTTCAATCAGGAATCCCGGCAACACATCACCCACTCAGTGAGTGAGTCAGGCACTCTGGCCGGGGAAAATTTCCCCGGCGCTTTCCCGAGCCTCGTTTTGAAAGTGAATTGAGACATTATCCTTAATTAAAGTGGCAATCTGCCCCGGTGAGCTTCCCAGCCCCTAGATGCTCAGATGATGGCCTGGTTGGTCCCCTCCCTGCCTTCTCTTCCTCCGTTTAATTTCAAGCCCAACAGAAAGCCAGTTTACTAAATTGGTTTTCATGGAAATCGAGCCAACATGAATAATAATGAAATGTAAAATTATTCCTTAGCTAATGAACAGCCAGCGGCTTTGGGGTTAATCGGTTGCTTCTGGTGTTGGCTTATTTATTTTGAAATAGAATTGTAATAGGATTCCGCACTAAAACTGTTTCATCTTCTTGAGCATCACTTACCTTAGGGTTTATTCTTTATCATGACTCATTGTTTTGTAATTGCTCCCACTTTAGATCTAGTTGTGAATTAATTAATTACCTAGTTAAACTTGGAGTGTTTTTTTTCTTCTTTTGCTTTAAAAGACAAAAAACTTGTCTGACTTTCCCTTAGCCTCATGCTTTTCTTCCAAAGCCTCTGTACATACAGAATTGCCTCTATGCTCTTTGTACCAACTGACCATCTTGACCAGCTGCTGGGAATTAAGGGGGTTCCCACAGCCTCGGGCCACGTCCCAGGTTCCCTCAGGGGCCTCCAGACAGAACACAGGGTCAGGCAACAGAAGGCGTGTCTCCTCCTGAAATCACTCACCTTCCCTTGGACTCAGTGTCCCCATTTAAAAAGCTGAGAGGTTAGATCACTAGATGAATGCTTTTTAAACTGGGGAGGTTCTGTAGGACTTCCTGCTGGTAGGTTAGGGATCAGTTACTCATCTGGAAGAGAACTGTTCATTCAAGCGTTTCTCCCTTTCAGGGCTCCGTTTCCTGGTGAGTTTTTGTTTGGAAAAACCGCAAAAGAGGGAGGTGAGGATTGCACTATTTAAATTTAAAAAACAAAAACAAAAAAACGTTTAGACTATGGAAAAGATGTAGAGCTCCTAAATTTGGCAATAATTTCTCAGCTATAACACCAAAAGCACACGCAGCAAAAGATATAGATGAATTGAATTATCATCCTTCAAAACTCCTATGCACCAAAAGACAACATCCACAGAGTGACAAGGCAAATCAACAGAGTGGAACTGCAGATCTCATATGTGATAAGGAATTAATATCCAGAATATGTAAAGAATTCCCACACGTCAACAACAACTACAAAAAAACAAACAAGCAAGCAAACAAACAACAGATTCAAAAATGGTCAATGGAGTTAAATAGATATTTCTTCTAAGAAGATACAGAAATGGCCGAGGAAGCACATGGAAAGAAACTCAACAGCCCTGATCATTGGGGGAAATGCAAATCAAAACCACATGAGGTACCTCCTCACACCTACCTCCCTACCTCAAAGGATGATTGTGAAGATTAAATGACAATAAGACATAGAAAATATCCAGCACAGTGAAATACTAAGTAACTGATCTATCAGTTAGTTCACCTGACGGCACATTGAGAATCTGCTGTGTGCCGAATAAGGTGCTCGGAGCTCAGGGACATATGGACTGTGTCCTACCCAAGTGCTTGCAAGAGGATTGGAGAAAAAATTAAATAACACGAAAAGATTAAAATGTTTCAATGTAGGTTGGTTTCTGAGGACAGGTTTTTAAATATTTTTATATTTTTTATTTTTTTATATTTATATCAGGTTGTTCTTAAATCTTCTTCCTTTAAAAGGACCAGAATTCAGGGATGCCAGGGTAGCTCAATGGGTTACGTACTTGCCTTCCAACCCCAAGGTCTGGGAATCGAATTCTGACTTCAGCCCATGCAAACCCTTATGCTGAACTGTGTGGTACAACTGGTAACTGCTGGGATGGTGGCAAGGGTTCTCACCTCCCATGTGGGAGTTCCCCGGTTCGGTTCCCACTCTGCATGGCCCCACATCCACCTGTGTGGAATGCAACTATGTCACAACTAATGATGTACAGCTATGGAGACTGCTCTGAGCCCTCCCCCTTCTTTCTCTCTCACCTTTTCTCAAACAATAAAATAAATCTTAAAAAAAGACCAGGATATTAGGGTGGGGAGGGGGGAAACACCTCCCTTATTTCTCAGTTTGTAAGACTGTGTCTAACTCCTCCCACACCTGGAGGTGAGTTTAGCACTGGCTGCTCCTGTCCCAGCCATTAGGAATTCACTAGAAGGACAAGCCAAGGCCCGTTACCCAGGCCCTGACTGCAAGGCACATTTAGCTTCGACTTTCCAAGCAGGAGCCAGGACCAGCCCTCAGCCAAGCTCCGCAGCCTTAAGAGCTGTAACGGCAGAACCTGCAGGGGTCTTCGGTGTCTAGTTCAGCCATTTCATCCTCTAGCTGGGAATCGCTGGTCTTGAAGGTGGAAGGGTCCCCACATCGCTCAGGGATTTAACACACAGAAAGGGAGCAATCGTGATATTCCAATGGCCTGTTCACCTGTCTTTGTAGCGTGCTCTCCTCAGCAGCTATCTCCCCCCCGGGGGCCTCTGCCTCCTGTGGCCCTTAGCTGATCTTCCATCTGGTCCTTGTCAAAATTTACTTTCCCCCCTTAGTCCTGTTCCTTATGTAGTGGTACCTCGGTACTCGTTGTTAAATGGGTCCAAGAGGTGTGACAAGTACCAAAAATGACAAGCACCAAACAAAATTTTCCCACCGAGAATCATGTAAACAAATGTATTGTGCTCCCAAACCAAAAATACTCAAAATGACCACAGAAGCTCAGATCAGACCGCAAGGGCATGTGCGCGGGGCAAGAGCTACCACGTGACTGACGCGTGACCCCTTGTCTCGGCTGGGAACAGTAGCGAGCCACGAGGCCACCGACAGAGACACGTTCAGCTCGTGCATCGAGAACCAAACAAACAATGAGTACTGGGAGATTTTTGCGTCAAAACGCATCAAGTACCAAAGTCCACGAGGTTCCAAGTGGTCAAGTCCCCAGGTATGACTGTAACTGTGAAAAATGACTAAAGAAGACAGTTTAGACGACACGAATCACTTCACACTTCCTGAAGTGGGCAGTCTTTGTTCCCAAGGGTCCAGAGATCGACAAAATAGGGTGGAAGACGGGAAACTTTTATAGGATGAAGAGGAAAGGACAAGGAAGGGAAACACAGAAAATGAGTAAGGAAGGAGGAAGTAAGAGCAGAGCCCTACTTGGCCTGGCGCTGGGGATTGACTAACTAGGCACACGTACTGCCTTTCTGGTCATGGTGAACATTTACAGGGACTCTAAGGTTATCTAAGTTTCAGTTTGCTGATGCTGGACCCTGCGCAGGAGTGGCTTCATCTTGGACCTCGAAATGAATTTCAGCATAACCCTGGCTCATGCTGAGTCACCTTTGAAGGGTCAGTTGTGACCTGGATGGGGACATTTGCAGCCCTGTGGTAGACCGGTGGGAGGAGCTTTCTTAGGCTGGGGACCTGTGATGTCTTCAAGTGGCCCCATGCTTCGCAGCATGGCTGGCCCTGATCAATGAACGGCTGTGAAAGGCCGACAGAACCCAGAGTGAGCATTTACCACCCTTATCAGGTAGTCAGGACAGCGAGCATGCTTTCCTGTCCTGGGACGTTCCTAGTCAGCCGATCCCACGTGGGAACTGGGAATCTATCTATGTGTAACAGCAGCCAGGTGATTTCAGGATTTGTCCAGCCAAGTTTCTATTTCCTGTCTTTCCTTCCTCCATGTAACTGGCAGATAAGAAAATCAAGTCTCCGAGGTAAGAAGAAATCATATTTTCAAGTGTGTAAAAATAGACAGAGTGCCCGTGTGCCTTTTTAAAAATAATTTCACCGGCCCTTCAAAAGCAGGGAGGAAGGCCCTAAAAGGGTGGCCATTCCTTTGTCCTCACAACCATGACAGCCCCACATTTCTTTTTCTTGTCTCGCTTTCAGGATAAGCACTGTCATTTTCCTATTGGCAACAACTTCACAGTCACCCCCCCCCCCCCCAGAGTCCTCTAGAAAAACACCCCCAGGTCAGTTCACGGAGAGGAGCAACAATGTGCCTGGGAACAAACCTCTTCTAAAATTATAAAAGAAAAACATCAGCCTCTAAATATATCAACGATGATGAGCCTTCTATATTGGATCCATTGTTGTGTGCCTTTGGATCCAGAGGTATTCATGTGCTAAGCTTTGCCAAAATCAGACTGGAGATATTAAAAGCAATTAATGTTCTTCTCTTCCCATCTTATTTATTTATTTTATAGTTTCACGGGGAAATTATTTAAGAGGCCCTCAGAAGAAATCCTGAGAATTATTTTCAATCAGCAGAATGAAAATGTCGCCTTTTGTGATTTGGCAAATCAACTACGTGTAGAAATAACTCCCCTCTGTGTCGCTGTGTACTCTTTACGAAGGGCTAATTGCTGTGGTCTCTAAATGAAATATGGCAAACTGTACCACCTCTGTGCCAGTTTGTTTAAAATCTGCAAAGCTGTATTATTAACGCTATTTAATTATGAGAATGTCAGCCATGGAGAATTCCAAGCCCACACTTTCCCTTCATCATTAGCAACAGGGCAAACATGAAACACTTTCAACAATGAAGGGTTCATATTTCAAGCTTATACAGTAGCTGCTAAAAGGCTATTCTCAGAAAATCAATTTTATTAAGGTCCTTTCAGCACTAAAGGGACTTGCATGCAACTAGGCAATTTTAAAAACATGTCCAGGCGCTGAGACTTTTTGACTCATGTTTTTAGCGGGGTGACTTTTGACTATTTTCAATATTGTCTTCTTACAATGGGGTCAGAAGTGATTTGGGAAAGGGGCGAACCAGCCTGTCCCCACAATTTCTCCTGGCTGCAAATTCCATCAGAAGTGGGGATCCATGGAGCAGGCAATCCGGGAGAGAGGTGAGTGACAAGTGCAAGAGGGACGACCGCGAGGAAGGACAGCAGGGAAGGAGAACATCTTTGCTCTTTGATTTAACATTAGGAATTTTTTTTTTCAATTTAAACTCAGGACAATGATAGCAAAATATGGATCTAAGTCACAGACTGGCCACTTTAGGTCCTAAAGTCCAACTGAAACCTCTCCAGCAAGTTCACTAACCCTTCCATCATCCTGTTTTGTTCACCTTCCTCGCTCGGCAATTCCTTTACTGTCTTCCTACAATCGTCTACAGTGCTCTTGGTGATGTATGTGTCTTGTCTCCTTCAAAAGGTCTTGAGTATTTTGAGGGCTGGGACCACAAACTCCTCTTTTGAAATCATGAAGCCAACCAACTCTTCTGAACGAGTACTTCCATCTTTAGTGCCTACTTATCTAGTTGCTTAACTATCTCTTCTCCCCACCCTTTTCTGCAGACTCCTCGGTAATATGTGGCTTATGCCACCAGGGTGTCTAGAACAGTGCTTGGCACATGGCAGGTGCTCGGCATATGCTGGCTGACTCCGTTGGTGTATTAATAACCAATGGCTCCCTCTCTGTGGTTCCCACATGGCTGGGCCCAATGCTTTTGTTTTGGTAGGCACACGGTGATTTCTTGCAGTGTTACAATGTTAGTATTTTCATATCATTCAGCATTTTAATATTAGGACTTTTGGATTCATTGGAAGAATAACATGGGAACTAAAGTACAGGCCCTCAAATCAGGCAGCCTGGGTCTGACTCCTGGAGCTGCCTATTTTCATATAGATCATCTTCCTGGGGCAGATTATTGACTTTTTTGAAGCAAGAACAGGGTCTTATGCTTTCCAGTCCCTGTCCTGGTATAGAGAATGGGCTTTGTCATTGCGTGGGCCACCATTTGAACAGCGATTTTGTTTTGTCCCTGTATAGCCTTGGGCTTATTACCTAATCCTTGGTTTCCTTCTGTATAATACGTGCACAATAATGTCTATTCCACAGGACGGTTCTGAGGATTAATTGAGGTGATGCATGGGCAGCATTAATGCTAGATTGGGTACAGACTAAGCTGTATAAATGGAAGCTTTTGACAATAAGAACAAATGCACCATAGCTATTGTTTGGTGAGGGTGGGCGGGGCAGGCTTAAGATTTCAGTGCATAAGTATTGTGAAGAAGCCAGGATATTTGGGTCAAATCCCAACTCTCTGGCTACAGGCAGTGTCTCTCACATCTCATTTTATCATCTTTGAAATGGGTACAATCTTATCTGTCGGTCTATACCCCAATGTTGTGATGCTAAAAATACATATTAGTTCTAAAAGGAATGATACAATTCTCAGTTTCTATAACATCTAAAATAAGTAATTGTTGAGGGCTCGATGCCGTCCCAGCATCTACCACTGTGGTGAAGACATGCACAGTCTAATTTCTGTCCTCCCGGATAAGGTAAGGCCAACCCTAGCCTAATAACAAACCCAGCATTTATTGAGCACTTGCTATAGAGCTGACATGATTCCCAGCGCTTTTCAGGCTAACTCATTTAATCCTCCTAACAAACCACTGGGACAGTATTATTTTCCTCTTCATTTACAGATGAGGACAATGAGGCTCAGAGAGGGGAGGTGATTTGCCCAAAATCACATAGCTAGTAGGGGTCAGAGCTCAGATTCAAAGCCAGGCCAGCTAGCTTTTTGCTACTCTCAAGCTGTTTGTTCTCAGATAAGTTGCTTTCCTTCTCTGGGTCTCTGGTTTCCCATTTTAAAAACGAGAGAGTAGTTTTTCCCTGATGCCCGTGGATCCTGGAAGTCCTGAATGGTGAGCAGGAGGTGAAGGGGTCTTAGCAATAAGGATGGAGAAGGCCCAGGGGAGCAGAGCTCTGTTTTAATAAAAACAAAAACAGTATTTTAAATCGTCAAACCATTACTGTTTTTATATACAGCTCCCCTCCGTGTGTGGATATTTACAAAGATCCTCCCCAGTTCAAGGTCAGACAAAAAGTGCCCTAACATGCAGTCTGTTTCTCATATTATTTTAGTTTTCCATTCATGTCTTTTAATTAGACTGGAATTTATTTGGGCATAGAGTAAGGTGAGACTCTAACCTTGTATTTTCTAAATAATTAATTTCTTTGGCACAATTTCATGAAATCATTAATTTCCTAACTTACTGGAAATGCCCTCTTCATCAAACAAATGAATATGTACCTTTGAGTTGGTTGCTGAACTTACCCTTAATCTATGGACATCTGTCTACTCATGTTTCAATACCACAATGGCTGTAGCTGGTTGATTAAAGTAAATCCATTCTTAATGTCTGCACATTAATAATATTTGAAGCCAAGAACTTTGGATGTGAGGTCACACGCCACGCGGCCCCATTACCATTAGGACTTTGCACGTCTGGGCAGCCTTCCATCTGAATGGTGCATGTGGTGGTATATCAAGGCTCTGATGGAAAACATTGTGTTTGCCCGTCAGTTACTTGACTGATTGTCTCAATGGTTGGTGGGAAGTCTTGGCAATCATCATTGAACATTTGTGAAAGACAAGGACAAACAAGTTGGTCAGGTGAGGTGCTAAGAATATGGTGAGCTTACCTAGCTTCCTGGAGCCTACAGAGGCATTTAGAGATTGTTTTCCCTGCTCACCCTCTGTCAGCCCAGGATCCAGATTTGGGCAGCGGAAGTCACTTCCAGATGTGGAAAAGTCCACTCGGGGCTGGGGAACGTCCATTAAGAAATTGTCCATGTGTCTGTCTCATACTCAATGTGTCCACATACCGCATAGCAGGTACGCGCTGAGGTGGGCGAAGATCCTTTCAGAATTTGGAGCCAGAAGTAATGCTCCATAATGGATCATCACGTGCTTTCTGAATTAGAGACATTGGACAAGCCTCTAACCCTCGCCACCTCCATGTCTTGTCCTATGCAGCCAAATGAGAGGTTACGTGTGGAAACATGAGACTTTGTAGCCTAAACAATGAAATGATAATTCTAAGTGCTACACCTGACCCACACCTCCTTTTATAGATGAATTGTTGGACACCAGGTATTTTTCTTTCCTTATTGATTTTGGAAGAAAAAAAAAGGTTCTTCAATGGTCTGTAGAAGTTTAAGTGAGACTTACAGAAGCCTCCAAACCCCCATATCGAGGGGTGTGTCTGCCAGAAGGGCATTCACAACACACCAATACGGTCAGTTTCATTTGCTTTAAAAATTTTCTTTTCCTACAGAAAAGAAAAAAGAGGACTCCAGGGAAGCCATACTCTACAGAATTGCGCTCCCTATGTATTTCCTTAATGTTCGGGACACTTGGTAACTTTCCAGGGTGGGCACGCAGAAAGGTCATGCCTAAAGCTCTGCTGGGGTCTTGCACTTGCATGGAGATTCATGTAGCATTGGCTGCCTCTTGCCACTCCAGATTTGAGGTTATGGCGTGTCATAAAATAACAGTTCCTTTCATTGTTGTCACTTCTTCTTCCATTCTCTTTTGAACCCTGTTCAACCAGGCTCCTCTCCAATGGAGACAACTCTTGTCAAGGTCATATTGCTGCCTTCTCAGACTTCACCTTATTCAACTTCCTGACAGTGTTTGACATTGTTAACTATTCTCTTCTTCAGGAAGCACTTTTTTTCTTGGCTTTTAGGAGGACCCTGCTCCCCTGGAGCTCACCTACCTCAATGGAAACCGTTTCTTCATTGGAGGTCTTCCAGGTCTCCCCAGCCTTTAAATTTGGAGCATCCGTGAGCTCAGTTCTCAGACTCATTCTCATTTTTTTTCTTTCCATTTCTTCCCTTTCCCTCCTCTTCCTTTCCCCTCTTCTCTGCATACACTCATGCCTTTGGTGATTTTTGTTCTCTGGCTACTCATCCAATCTCATGGCTTTAAATACCATCTTAATGTATCTCCAGAAGAGACTTCTCTCGAACTTCAGACTCTTAAGTCCACTCAAGTGTCTAAAAGGCACCTCAAACAGCATGTTCAAAACAAAATTCCTGACGATCTCACCCACCCCTTGCAGCCTGTACTCTCGCCAAGTGCCCCATCTCATAAAATAACTTCATTCTCCTATTTAGCCATATTCCTGCTGACTTCTACCTTCAGTGTATATCAGGGCCTCTTCTACTTCTCACCACCTCGATGTGACCAACCTGGTTCAAGCCTTCAGTACCTCTTGCTTGGAGCACAGAACTGGCCTCCTACCTGGTTTCTTCCCTTTCATTCTTGTCACGGTCTTTTATAGCACTAAGAATCTGAATGATTCTGTCAACATCTGAATCAATGACAATGAACAATGTCATTCCTCTACTCGAAGTCCTTCAATGGCTTCTCCTCTTACTTGGAGGAAAAATCAAATCCTTACCATGTCCTATAAGGCCATCAATGATTTCCTTCACCATCCTCAATCTAATCTCCCATTTTCTCCCTGACATATTCTGCTCCAGCCAGGCTTGGTTTGTTGTTGTTCTTGTCTCGGAGTTCTGAATTTGGTTGATACTCTTACTTCCTCTGGTTCCTGCTCAAACATCATCTAATCAATGATGTTATCCAGACTACCTCTTATGAAGTAGCACACCCGCTCTCTTGCTTTTACTATCCTCTTTGCCTCATTTTATTTTTATTTCTTGAGCTTATCATGACCCAGTGGATATTTATTTGTGTGGGCACATAGTGGGTGCTTGTAAATACTTGTTGAATGAATGAGTGAATGAATGAATGAGACCTGGTGAGCACAAATACCTATGGAAGTAATATCTGTCCAGTGAGCATCCTCGTTCTGGGTGGAGGGACATCCATTGGCCCCTAGTCTCTGGTGCCTCATATAGGAAGGGTTTACCGCATTCTCCAAGTCTCCAAGGGACATAGAGGGGTTGTAGAGCTTTGCCCAAGACCTTGAGGTCCAGATCCCAGTGATGGGCCTGGCAGGATCTGAAAGACTGAGGGTGTTGTTGGCACGGCAGGTGTTTGGACACAAATCTTGAAACAGACAGAGCTACTTCACGAGGGAGACCACAAGCGAAGCGAGCTCCTAGCACAAACTGCCGAGCTTGCTGTCCTAGGTTTGTAGAGGATTTTTCTGGACTGATCTCTTCCGGGGAAACAGTAATGTGTGTCAGCAATTACTCTTTCAAGTCCAAACATGATCTTTATCGCAGGCCACTCAGACACCCAGTCTGAGGGTGATAACCTAGGCAATTGCTTTCGGGAGGTCTACTTGGGCCTAGAGCAGGGATGGAGTGGAGGTGGGCACAAGGCCCTTCCCACCCCCAGCCTCTGGAGGGTCCGCAGTCCAGGCAGCTCACTTGAGACTTAGCACCTCGAGCTGGAACTCAGGAGAAGACAGCTGAGCGAAATAGGGCCCGTTTTATGCTTTTTGTCCTGAGACAGCTATCGTGGGGGGAAATGCTCTGCGTTTGCAGAATCATAAATTTTTTAAAGTCTCTTGGCTCCACTTTCAACTTTAGTGCCTGAATAAAAATGTTGGCTCGAGCTCCCTATTTGATTATTAAGAATCATACTCAGGCCTGGGAAATGAGTATTTACACATCTGCCTGCTCATCTGAAGACCCACACATCAAAATGTGGCTCAGCTCGGAGTGTAATGTTGAGAACCGAGTGTCCTGTTCCTAAATGAGGGAGTGAGAGTCCTTCAAATTCTTTCCTGTTCTAACATTAGAAAGTACTCCTGGCTACACTTTCACCAAATATGTTGTTTGTTCTTTCTTTTTGATTTTTAAAGAAATACATGATTGCATGCTTGTGTGTGCGTGCCTATGTGTATGTGCATATGTGCACGTATATGTGTGTGTAAGTTATTAAAAGGAAGGTCTGGAAGGATGCAGACCAAACTAGTAATAGGGGTTGGTTTCCTCTTAAGAGGAAACCAGGATGGGAAGGGGTGGGGTCCCAGTGAGTTTAGCCCTATATGTAATGTTTAATTTTCTCTAATAATACTCGTATGTAGTCACGTATTAATTAATTTTAAACTACCACACTATCACTGTATATAACCCAGCGGCCGTAGGAAAGTATCAACTTAAAAATGAATACCAATCATATTCCTCTCACCTCAGAGATGATATTTTGGGTGTTTTGGCATTTTTGTTTTAGGAAAAGTTTCCTAGTTACCACATTCATGCACACAAGTTATTCATGTCAGGGTTACAAGGACAAAGCTTTTAAAGATGGGCAATAGCTATGGTTTTATTGCCAAAAAGAATGACACATCCCTTTTCCAAAATAAAAATCAACAATAAAATACCCTAAGGAGTGAGATGTGAAAAGTGTCCATTTTGGTCCATTTAAGAAACATCTGTACAGTTTATTTTTGGTGCGTTATGGATCATAAGAGTCCCAAGCATGGTAATTATTTACCCAAAGGAGGGAAATGTACTAATAGAAGAAGGAGAGGTAGGAGATGCTATCATAAGAGGAAAGCTCCCAATTTCTGTTTTAAAAGTTTAGTGTAAAGACACCTTTCTCCCTGTGGTTCTATTAGACCCTGAAAAGACCACAAAACACCTGGAGTTCGCATATGGCTGATGTGACAAAACAGATAGATTTCCTTTAAAAAAAACACCTGTAAACAGCTAATCTGTATTTTGGAAAGTGCTTTTCCATGATCTTTAACTGGACTGGTCCAACAGCCACAACGTGTTGTGTGCACACACACATACACACGCACTTGGAAAGCATCACCGTGGAAAAACAAACACCATGGACTGGAAAGAAAGTATTTTTAAACACTAAATCGGTCTCAAAATAATGCTCCGAATATAAACAAACACTACAATGGCGATTGATAAGATCTCCAAAAAGTAACAGCCTCACAGACCCAGCCATGACCTGGCTGTTAAACTCCTGGTGGACTGAACAACCCAGCTTCCATTTTCAAAATGAACAGGTCGTTCGGGGTTGAGAGGAGAGAAAACAGCAGCAGAATCAAGGGTTTCATGATAGGAACTAACCAAGAGAAGATCCCGTAGTGGGAACCCTCAGTCTGTACCTTTGACACCCCAGTAAGGCCAACCTGACACCTCATTAAGGCAGCATCCAGATCTCAACCCTGCTTCCTGCTGTACGGAGCCTGCAACTTGGGGTCTCTGGGAGCCAGATTCCTTTCAGAGGGGCCTCCAATACACGTGTAAGTGTTGGGTAAACAGGATACATGAGTAGGGGTTTGGGGTTGGGTGTAGTTGTCAAGCTTTTAAAGGCAATTTCGGTTTCTTTGCTTTGTGCATTGCATCTGTCATTTTCACCATCTCCATAGCAACTTTACCCTCATAAGCATAATTTTCCTGCTGGAGAACCTGGGATACAAATAAGAAAGACCTGATTCAAACATTAACTTCATCGTGCAAACGAATTCATCATGGCTCAGGGTTAGCAGGAAAGCCAAGGGTATGTAGTTCAACCTGAAGCTGATGCTTGAATCTCTTGAATGACATCCTGTTGGGCACTTTCTTCTTATAGCCCCAGGGGAGGGGCACTCACTACCTCTTCATATCTGAGAGTGAGTAACTTTTCCTTATCCTGAGTTGAAATCCAGCTCTAAAAATCCTTCATCCAATGGTCTATGCTGTGGGGTCTCCATGACAACAGGCTGTCACATCTCCCTGGAGTCCTCCTGTGTGTTTCTTCAACTATTCCTCACATGTGTGTTTTCAGGTCCCTTTCTTATGAGCTCATTGGGCTACCCGCGTGTGTGCATGCATGCACACACACATGCACACACACACACCTAACTGGGAAGCCCGGAATCTTGTCTGGGTTTGGGTTAATGGGTTTTTAAAGATTTATTATTATTATTTTCATTGTTTTTGACAGAGAGAGAGAGAGACAGAGACAGAGAGAAGGGGGAGGGCCCAGAGCAGTCTCTGTAGTTGTAAGTCATTCGTTTTCAATATAGGTTCACTCCTCAGGTGAGCGTGGGTCTGCACGGGCAGGAACTGAACTGGGGGCCTCCCACATGGGAAGCACGCCCTAGTTCAGCATATGGGTCCACAAGGGCAAGGGCCAGGACATGATCCTTGGACCCCAGGGCTGCAAGATGAGCGCTCAACTCGCTAAGCCATCCTGGCATCCCCAGGAGAAATGGGTTTTTACAATCCAATCATTCAAAGGAGAGATCCAGTTTAAGGAATAGATGGTATTAATCAGGACTCCTTCCATGGTAAGTGACAGCAACCTAACTCAAACAGGCTTATGCCCAAATGGGGAGTTTAGAGCCCAGTCATTGAAAATTCAACAGTGGGTCTTGGGCAGGGCTTCGCGGTGGGCTCACGGACGTCCTCAGGACTCAGTTTCTGTATCCCCTTCCCTTTCCTCTGCTTCTCTCTGTGGGCTCCCAGGTGGCCAGACACTGACTTTCATCGCTCTGGGCCTGGTGAAAGAGAGGGCTCTCCTTCTGGGGGTTTATAGGCCTGACTCTCATTGGCCTCGATCGAATCATGTGCCCATCCTCACACTGACAGCCGAGACCACACGTTTAGTGGAGCTCTGACTGGCCAGGCGTGAGTCAAACCCCCACCGCTGGAGCTGTCACGGAGCCAACTTCTTCCAAAATGTAACAACCAAGAATGGAATTTCCAGAGGAAGACAGGAGGCCTGTTGCTAGAAGGAGGGATAGTGGAAGCTGGTGGCGGGTATGTCTGCCACACCCAACTGAAGCCTCGTGGTTTCTGTTCAGGGGTCACCGGTGGGGACAGGGAGAAGATTCTTGAAGAGTTAAGGGCTAGCTGTGGTGGGTTATCTGTGCGGGTCAGAAATGTCCTCTGCAAACACAGAAACAGTCGGTGTCTCCCCTGGGCTTTTGATAAAAGCTTTTCCTCACAAGTGTCCCAGCTTTCACACTTATCACTCACAGCTTTCAGGTTGTCGCCACATTGTTCAGAAGGAAATTTGATTTTTACACTTAAATTAGGTTGCTTAAAAAAACCACTAGCTACTCTTCCTTTTCTCCCCCCCCCCCACTTTGTTTAAAGACAATGTTCCTTATGTGGGACCCACCTGAGCCTTTGGCTGCTAAACGTGTATCGATCACGGGGACAGGAAACGAGGAGTTTAAGTGGAGATACTGACAGGCCTAAGAAATGTCGTCACGAGAAGGTGGGTGGTGCTCTGAAATAAGGTGGAACCCTACTGGAGTAACTCCTGTCAGGAGTGGACACCAGTTTTGGGAACAGGAATGAACAGCGTGGAGACTGTCTAGTCACCAGCAACCAAATGTCAGAGCCAGAAGTATTTCATGCCAAACTCGTGTACTTCCAACGTTTGAAGATATCAGAAGGCCACAAGCATAATAAAGGGGTGGTATTTCAGTGACTATAAAGACAAAACATGAGCATCCCAAGCGTCCAACATCCGCTCATAAACGTGTTGGACTAAGACAAACATCCCAGTAGAACAAGAGGTAAAGGATTTCAGCAGGCAGTTCACAAGCGAATCAATACCGACGAAGAGTCAAACTTCACAGCCATCAAGAGATTTCAAAGCAGGTGTGGCATTTTTTTTGGTTTATGTAAAAGGTAAAAAAAAAAGTGTAAAATGATAATGCTCAGGGTTGGTGGGGAAGGTGGGCACAGATCCTGTGCCTTGCTCAGGAGAATATGAGGTGGTCTAACTTTTTGGAGGGCATTTGGCCATTTCTACCCAAAGCTTCAAAAATCTGCATGCCCTGTGACCCAGCAAGTCAACGTTTAGGAATTCTTCTGAAGAAATGATCATAAATATGCATACAAATGTGTGTATAGGAATAATCACTGAAGATTTATGCAATAACAAAAAGTTGACAAGCTTACATTTCCAATAGGAGATAGGTTAAAAGAGCCATGAAAATCATATTTTGGAAGAATTTGATGACTTGGGAAATGTTTACAACAGATCCCAGATCAATAAGCAAATTATGAAATGGTGTGCAGATCATGCGTAATATACACATATACGCATATATATGTATATATGTGTGAGGCATTACATCACATTACATTACATACTGTCTTAGAAGGAAGACTGGGAGCGTGAGTCATTTCCAGAATATTAACTGTGGTTAGTTATCTCTAGGTTTGGGATAATGGGTGATTTTTTTGTGTCTGTATTTTTCTATGTTTTCTATCATAAAACAAATAATGTGGATGATGGCTACTATTTATTGAGGACTTAATTACCTGCCAGGCATTGTGAAAACCTCTTTCCATAGAGTAATTTTTCACACAGCTCCCTTATAGGATAGGCATTATAATCACCCCTGCTCTACACGATGAGGAAATTAAGGGGATGTGAGTATCCAGAGCCCATGCCTTTCTTCTCTGCTGTGCCCCGAAAGCTGAGGCGCCCCGTGTGGCCTGTCTAAACGGCGCTGCTGTAGGTGGGCCTCCAGATCAGGGCCAGCCGGGAAAGCTCTACCTGCCGTCCAGGTCATTCTTTGTTAATTGATGTCCCCACCATCGTGCATGTTCCGAATCTCCCCGCTGCCCTTCTTTATTTTAAAAGAAAGAAGCAGCGCATACTGGAAGGAGCACTGTGTAGAATTCCAGTCCTGCTTTGGCTGTGTGATCTTGGGCAAGTCACTTCCCCTCTCTGGGCCTCATGGTTTCCCACTGGGGCTAGACTTGCTGCTCTGACGCTCCATGATTTTATACTAGAGAGGATCGCTAGATAACCCAGGGGGATTGCTGGGAGCTGGAATAAGCGACTCCTCTCTCTTCAGGCCCCAAAGCAGAATATCTAGGCCCCAAACCTTTGGAGCCCACTGAGGCACAAATGACCAAACCCACCCATTCAGTTGCACTTAAGGCACGGATCTGGTTCGTGTCACTCACCACTGAGCACCCCCAGCACCACAAACAACCCTTGGTACATTAAGACCCTCAGTAAATATTTGCTTCATGAATAATGCTTCCAGTTGACAGTCCTGAGGTCTACCTGGAGGAAGGGGCAGGTGAGCCGGGCCCAGAACACAGCTGCTCTCTGGGCTTCCCTGTCTCTGTCCTGCTTCACTGAGTGTTTCCATCCGGACACATACCCTTTCCCAGGATGACCTCATCCATGTGTGTACTGGATTTCAGCGACTATCTCCACTCAGGCCAGTTTACTGTCCCTCCCTTCTCCTCTTTGTCCGTTCTCTGCTGTCCTATTTCTGGTGCCTAATTACCGTCCTACTATTCAGACAATGATGCTGCCATCATTCTCAAAAGATGATTGTCTGCTCGCTCTTTTGTCCAGAGCAGAGAGACGGCGAGGCTGCCCTGGTCATCAAAACGAGCGCTCGGTTAGTTAGAAACCATTCCGGAAAGCACTGCCGTGACACTGTCTGTCCCCACGCCCACGGGGCTCTCCCAAAGGCCACACGTGGCCTCTGATCTACTGTGCGCAGGATGCCTTATTATTAACGACAATTTTTACCCCCCACCCCTTTTAGACGCTTTTAAAACAGGTTTGCTTTGTTTTATATAGGTTTGATTTACATGACAGGAACTGGAGTTTTTCCAGCCAGGAGCAACTTTAGACACTAAACAGTTTGGGTGGAAAACGTGCTCTTGCGCTCAACTCCAGGTTAGGTCTTGGCAAACACTGGGCGTGACAGGCAGAGGGCCAGAGGCTCAAAGTTCTCAAGGCCCTTGGAAAATGTTTGAGACCTGCGGAGCAGGGGCAAGGGGGAATCACAGGCTTAAAAGGAGAAAAGAACGCTATCAATTGAAAATAAATAATGTTAGAAACAAAATTAGAAAAATTTTCCCCATTTTTGTACAGTAAAAAGAATTGTCTTACATGGGCTAGGAGTGTAGTTTAATATGTTTGATATTTCATCAGAAGGGTAACACCAAGGAGATCGTAAGATTGCTTACAAAGATTCTTGGAAGGGTTTGCTGCTAAAATGGGTGACCATTTTCTCTGTCTCTTGACCTCACCAGAAGCCACTTGAATGTTCTGACGAGAACACTTTTGTGGCTTTTATTCCTTCACTATAAATCAAAGAGTTTAAACTTCACAGGCAAAAGGAAGATTTAAAAATTAAGATGCCGAAAACTTATAAAATCTTTCCAACAGGGCGATAATTGCAGTAATAAGCCCCTTTGTTATAGGAGCTACTTACTGTATTATGGGCGACCTTGACTCCTATTATGTACTGTTACCTTTTGCTCAGAATCTATAACTCGGGGACTATTAATTTTCTTGCCATAAGAGCTGACGGTAGTGTGGACTCTCTGGAGAAGCAAATGCCCCGTGGATGTGAAGTGGAGCACCATGGTCACTTGACGGCTATTATCAGTGATTAGGGTTCAACAACCCAAGGTCAAAGTCAGATCGCTCCTGCGTAAGCTCCCTCACCGCCATCTCAAACTTTTCTCCTGGTCCTGACCTCTATCTGTGATTTACCCCAGCTTGCAAAACAAAACGGTTTACATATACGATTCCAACATTCCTGCTTTTTCATCAACCACATTCCTGGGGTGCATTCGTTTTGCTGCTGAGTTGCATGAAAATAAAACGCTGCTTTCAAATATTTTTCTTTTCCTCTGGGGTACTTTTGCCAGGTCTTGGTTTGTCCTGTGGAATTACATGTTCCCGTCTTCCGTTATTTTATCATCATCAGGTCAGCGAACATTCATGAAGCCTACAGCCAGCTCAGTCTCGGGAGGCACAAAAAAAAAGATGTATTTTTAAATGAGCTAACAATCAGATGAAAGAAGGACATTTCACTTGCCATCTTTTTCTTAAAAGGATGAGAGAGCCCTCGCCAATGTTGAGACTAGTCAGCATTGTGCTAGAAATTGTATCCTTCCATCTCAATCTTCAGTTACAGCTGCAGCACTCTTCCCAGAAGTTCTCAGCCGTCTCCACTAACTCCAAAGCGAAATTTCCATTCCCCCCGCCCCAAATACCCTAATTGAATTTAGGGGTGGGTTAGGTTTTGCATAGGCATCCACCCCACATCAATGGCACACATTCAAAAAGAGTCTTTGGGAGTGGATCAGATAAATATGGGTTGCAAATGTGCTGATTTACCCCAGCTTGTAAAACAAAACAATTTATGTATACGATTTAAACATTCTTTCTAGTTTTCCATAAACCACATCCCTTGGGTGTATAATTGAGATTTCCTTGCCACCCAGAAGATAGCAAGATAGTCCGCTGGGCTTTGTTCCTCTTCCCCGGGGAGCTGGGAGCCACTTCTCCTATAATAGAAATGCTGCCGGCAGCTTCACGTTGGCGGCTGCCAGATGCTGGGCCGGCCGGCGACGCTAGGGAGCAGGCTGACACCAGGATTATGGACGGGCTGCGGACGCCCTGTCTGAAAGGCAGCAGGCCCTGCAAGCCCAGTACCGTAGGCTGTTTCCAGGCTGCTGCTCTGCGTATGCGCCCGAGCCCGAGAGGGAAGAGGACGCTTTCTTTCCTGCTACTTTGAGCCCAACTGCCCTGCACGGGGTGCTCCTTCCTATGCAAGGCGGGAGCGGCCGCCGTCATATAGCGGAATATTAAAAGGGATACATTAGATTGCCGAGTGGAAAAGGCAAGTTGTAGCATTTTACAAGCACACCAAGTGATACTATGCACGGCTTACTGTTCCTTACAAAGGTAGTGAAAGTATCGGATGAAGGACGAGAAGGAAACTCACAACATGTAGTCCAGACAGGGAGGGAGGGAGGGGGGCAGAGGGGGGACATGGGGAGGGAACAAAGCGACTTCAGTTCTATGCGCATTGTTGTATGTTGCTTAAAATAATCTGAAGCGCCTATGACATTTATTGAACAATGTACTTTCTTTCCAGGGTTGTGGGAGTTTGTTTTTATTATTCTCTGTTATTATTTTTTAATATTTAAAGCACTGTATTTTATTTTTTTTTAATAAAAATAACTGGGAATATGAGTGTGTAATCCACAGACACTTTCAACATAGCATATGTCTTGGCTCCATAAACCCTTGAGTCAGAACAAAGCTCCAAACTTGTGCAAGTTCGTCACCTTTATGATTCTAAATTGCACCATTTGGGTGTAAATGAGTCTCTTTGCTCCCCCGCCCTCTCCTTTTAGTCAAATTAAACTTATTGATTAGAACCCATTAGTATGTAATGGATTGTTAATTTGACTCTTTTTACAAATCATATTTATCTGCACCAATAAAATATTTGGATTTAATATTCATATGTCACATTTATGGTGATGTGGATTGAGGGCCAAGCAATTTGAAGGGACGCAGACACCTTGTCCTTTATTCACCCGAGAAAATGCACATTTAGCTGCTTGAACTTTGGAAGAGGGGGAAGCTGAGATAGAAGGAGAATTTCAAAGGGAGGGTAACACCCTCCCCGCACTTTTTGCAAACTTGACAAAAGTTCGTGATGTGTTTGTATTCGCCTCAGAACTAGACCAGAACTGGGGCACCCCACTGTGGTATTCAAGTTATTTATAATGTAGTTGCTAAGATCAGGCACCAGGTTTTTGATAAACATCCATTGAGCTGTGGCCTATTATACTAATCTCCGATCGAGGAAATAGAGCCCAAAGGAAGTTCACCTCCTTGCCTCTTGCGGGCAGACGAGGCACCAAGCATGCAGTTGCTTGCAGGAGAAATAGAAGGTTATTTTCTGCATGTTTCCAATAGATATTAGTTGAGAGTTGCAGGTGATCTGGCTACTAAGCTTGCAGGACAAAAGTATTGGAAACTGCTACCATTTATCAAGTGCCTATTATGTGGCTGCCTGCTGGGGTGATGATAAAAATATTTAATAACCAGAACAGCATGAGCATCAACCAATTGGAGTGGATACCAGCTGAAAACAAAACAGCTGGTGAGTCTTACTGGAGTGCCAGCTGAGTTTCTGTCTGGCTGGTTTCTTGAACAGGAAATGCTACATCTAAGTTTATTTAATGCTCAATTACAGGAACTGTATTTGCCTCAGGCAATAATGCGTTTGATTATCTTTTCTCTTTCTTCCTCCCTCCCTTCTTCTTTCCCTCCTTTTCTTCCTTCCCCTTTCTTTCTCTTGCTGTCTCTTTAAAAAACATTTTGTTTTAATTTTTATATTTGTACCGGCCTTAATACGTATGGTTTTTCTGTTTTGTTTTGGTTTTTGCTTTTGCAAGCCATCCTAAACCTTTTGAGAAGCAGGCATGCTAGACATTTTAAATAAATAAAAACTAAATACATGTTTTTCCTGATCCTGGCCAAATCCCATTACAAAGAGAACCAAGACACCATCAGAATTCCTTTGTGCCCAGGGGTTGTCCTATCAATATTGTATAAAGCAAGCAAGTCAGGGGCTAGGCCTTGGAATTCTTCTTGTTATTTCAAGGGTTTTGGGGGGGTATTTGTTCTAATAAAAGCCAATCTGTAAAAATAAAATTTCCTTTTTGCAAAGTGGCAACTTGCACAGTGGGTGATGGGCAATGATCATATTTGGTCCTGGGTCTTTGTAGACAAAGAGCTTTGGCTGGCCATCCTTAATGATGGAGTGCAATTGTTACAACTTTTTTTGACAGCCAGCTTCGGTAGGAACAATGCTCAGACTATTGTCAAGTCATTTTACCAAGCGCAGGAAATTTCCACCTGTCACTTAACAGCCACGTGTCAAAAGCAAGCCGCTTTGAACACACATTGTGATATTTTCGCCCCAGTTGTCTTCTTAAAATGCATTTTTTTCCCACCAGTATGCAACTGCCTAATTTTTGAAGCAGTCACCTTTATTTTAAAACATTAACATCCCAGTTTTCGTATTGAATGCCATCATAATTTGTTTTTCTCTAAGAAACCCCACCCACTTCATAAGTAGTCTTTGTTCTAGATAAGTATGGGGTGAGCCAAGAGATAGAGAGGAGGTAGGGACTTTTCCCAGACTCAGCAGAAATTTGGTGTCAGAATCAGAAATAGTCCCTTGTAAGTGCCTGGCTAATAGTTATGTAGTTCTTCCTCTTCTGCCCACGTTGGAAGGAATAGGTTTTTATACAAGTGTGTTATGGCTCCAGACTAAACTGTAAAATCCTAGAGGACAGAAAATAGATTCTATTTGTTTATTGCTCTCTGCAGAACCTAACAAAATAAGTATTTGTTGATTACATGGTAAATTTGGGGATAAGAAATGTCCTTCAACTCTTGACCAGGCTACGTCAAATTCTGGCAACACTGTTTTATCTTATCTGAACTGAGATACTATTTTGAGGCTTATTGAAATATGGGGCAATTCTTGTGCTATCTGGCTATTGTAGGAACTGAGTAACATGGCAAAAACATTTATAAAATACATAATAATGATTTATACAGAAAGTCATACTTCCTCAGGCAAAGATGTTATTTAAACCACCAAATATTTGGCCACTACAGCATTTAAGACATCTTAAGATGCTTAAATACCATGAGATTTATAAATATTTTTAATAGTTAAATAAATTTAACTTTGAAAGTTAGCTAATATTTTATAAGGGTTGAGGTTGGAACTTGTTTTCCTTTTGGATTTGAATGTGCTTCATTTGAGTTGATGCAAGTTAGTATGGCTGCTTAATGGCATAGCATAAAGGATTTAACTTAATGCCACCATAATGAATTAATTCTCTCAGTGACACTGTTTCATTGTAGATTTAATGACATCACCTTGGCCAAGAGTCAGGAATTCAGAACTTTATGTTACCCTGAATTATCTAAACACAAGAATGGAAAGATGATTGTGCTTCGTGTCTGTGTACATCCTAACTACGAATAAAAGTACACGAGGAACATCTATTATTTTGAGAAAGCGATTTAAAAATAAAACTGCTAACATCAGTGAGGAAATTGGAGTCTATATTCTCTTAAACTGTCTTTACAAAACCTGAAGCCAAGAAGAAGAAGGAAGTCGTCGTGCTTCTTTCCATTTGCTTACATCATGATTATTTGCTGCACACACACAAACAAGGATAAATATGCAGTCTCCAATCCTAGTTCAGAAACACCAGTTAAGGAAAGTGGGAGTGGGTGTAAAAATATTTATGCTGCATTTTCAAGGATTGTGTTTGATTTCCTTTTGGATTTGTTTATTTTGAGGAATTAGAGGGATAGTGCATTCTATTTTTACAGGCTTGTATTGTTACCCCAGGAATGTTTTGGCAGATGCAAAATTAGAAACAAATTTCACATACTCTCCAGGGCTCTTCAGACCTTAAAGGGCAGTAACAAAGTTTGGTGGTTTGTCATCAGAACTCCAGGAAGCCACAGGGAAACGGAGCTGAGGAAGCAAAGTGTTCAAAATGGGGGAGAAACAAAAAATGTACAGCAGAGGCTCCCAGTCTTAAAGTGGAAGCGCCAGGAAGCAGTGACCTCAGGTGATGCAAATTGATCTTGAACCCTTGCTGTGTGCAGAGACAGGAGAGACAGCTCCATTCCCCTCTGATTCTGATTTACAGACATCTTTCCATGATTTGCAATTGATAATTGGAGACACAAAGATACACTTAGCATAATTTACCAGCCTGTTGGACTCAGGAGTGTCACCCCACATCTGCATATGTGCACATGGTTCTTGCCTGCTTCAATAACATTGGAAAATACAAAATCTGTATCTATATCACATATCTAGATATATGATACACATATATATGATACATACACACTACACACACACACACACACACACACACATATATATATATATATATATATATATATTTTTTTTTTTTTTTTTACTTCAGACTATTGAAAAGAACTGGTTGTCATATCTTGGGTGTTGAAACTAGAAATGTTATGCTGATTTTTTAGAAGCATTCCTGATGCTTATAGACCCAAAACACCATCAAACTCAGTTATTTGGGCTAAATTTGGGACTGGACAAATATAACCAATCAGTATCGGTATCAAGTCTACATTAGTGCTTCAGCAGAGCAGATAGAGTTTCTGATTTCTGTTGGTAGACAGAACTTCTGCTTTCATCAGTTAAATATTTGTTTATTAACTCAATGATTTCCAAACATCACACCTTTCTGATTCCTTGTCACATACTAGTACCACTTGTATTACCATTTACCTGTTTTTCTGCTTAAAAAAAACTTACTTTTAAAAATTAAATACATTTACTTTAAAAAGGAATTTGTACCACTTCCATAAATGGAAAATATAAAATAGCACCAGTTACCACCAATGCAAAGATAAGCATCAAAATCATTGTTGGCTGCCTACAGCTCTCTAAGCCCCAGGCTTTCTCTTTCTTCATTAAAAAGGGAGATTATCCTGTGTCAGGTGCTAAAGATATATCAGCGCCAATGGAGACTATCTCTTTGATAATCATAAGGATGTAAAGAGCAGTGAAAAGAGGACTAAATAATTTGTCTTCATTCAAAGTGCTCACGGTGGCCCGTTCCTCAGGGCTGGAACCAGAAAACAGACTTGCTCTTAAAATACCTGTCTATGGGGTGAGACAATATTTGCCCATTAGAATTAATATATGTTTCTATATATGTGTTGAATTTCACAGTATGCCCTCTAAGTTCTCTAGAAATTTAGAAAATGATGGACTAATTGAAGTTATCACTTTTTTTGGACTAACTGTTACATTCAGACACCATGCTAAAAGTTTTTAATGTGCTCTCTCATAGTTAATCCTCACAGTAAATCCATGGACACAGACGCCCCACCCCGCTTTACAGACGTGGAACTGAGGCCAAGAGACATTAACTGGCTCAAAGTCTTACTGGTGACAACCCAAGTTAGCTTACCTACAGTATAGGAAGTCTTGATGTCTCCATTTTACAACTAATATGGCTTATTTATATTGATATTTTGTTTGTAGGCAAATATTCGATCCTTTCTAGAAAAACATATGCTTTCTGTATTGGTTAGCTATTTCCAAAACAGTGCTGCATAACAAGTCATGCCCAGACTCAGTGGCTTGAAACAACAGTCATTTACAATTGCTCAGGCACCTGTGGATCTACTGGCACCATGCTGCTGAGATGACTCTGTGCCACACGTCTCTCATCCTCCTCCTGGTACCAGCAGGCTGGCCAGGAGATGGTGGTAGAATGATGGCAGCGAAACAGAAGAGCTAGCCTGTCTTTGCAAGTACAACCACCCAAGCACATTTCAAGCCTCTGATCACATCATGGCTGTGAACATCCCATTGGCCAAAGCAAGTCACGAGGCTTCACCAGAGTCAAAGGGCAGGAAAATATACAACAAATATGTGACTATGACGAAGGCCGTGGACACAGGGAAGGGTGATGAATCAGGCCCCTATGGAGGATTCCACTCCAGCTTTTTCAACACGAGGGTTATCCCTCTCATGTTTATCTCTATAACTTTACTGGCTACTTATCTTTCTTATATGCACAGAGCATCTTCCTCCAACTCTAATTCAATCACAAGAATATCAAACTATAGAAAGGAGGAATGTTATAGCTTTTAAGTAGCTAAGGCAGCTCTTTTGGTTTCTGCCTTGAAGAAACTGAAGTCCGAGGAGAGACAACGCCTTTTGCAAGCCAAAGAACGAATGAGTGGCAGAGGGTGGAGCAAACCCAGATTAGCCCACTCCCATCTAGCACGCTTCCTACTCTGCAAAACTCAGGAGGTCAGAATCAATGAGATTTGCTTGTTGAACTTTTTTTTCAAGTAAACAAGGGATTATTGAAATACACAGGGAACAAGTTGTCATATTTGAGTTCAAAGAGCAGTGCCATCAAAATGTTTAAAAAGAAGATGCAAAACTGTATATGCCCTATGATCACAACAGCAAAATGCAAATTGTTTTCTTTTTCAAAAAACCCAAGCCCAAATCATGCCTGTCCAACATAAATAAATAAATAAATAAATAAATAAATAAATAGAAAAAAACCACATCGTTGCTTGTCTAGAACTGAGTAGGTGATAGGTAAGTGTTCTTAAACACTGGTTTAGAAGGTTCTTCTTCTCCTTCTCCTCTCCTTCTTCTTCTCCTCTTCCTCTTCCTCCTCTTCTTCTCCTTCTTTTTAATGAGCATTTATTATAGAACCAGCCTCTCATTTCAAAATAAAAATCATACGACACTTATTGTCTCATTTGATCACTATAGCCACCTAGCAGGCCAGATAAAGCACACCTTATCTTCGCCTTCTGAGATTTTTTAAAGACTTTATCCTTCTAAGTGAGGGTTGGAGCTGAAATTCATGCTAAGATTTCCAGACGCCTCTTACATAGCACCCTCAGCCTGACTGGCATGTGCTCTTCAATGTCACCCAAGAAAGCACGCTTTCTGGCAACCATGGAATGGCAGCACTTAGTTCCATCATACTGACTGAGGGCTTTCCTGTCCTCTTACTCATCTTAATAATGCACAGTTCCTTTTTCAGTAGCAACATGTTTAGCTGTCTTGGTTAGGAAATTCGTTAGGTGAGCTCTTTTTAAGATACTTTCCTTAAATTTGGAACAAATGGGGTCTCAGAAGCCTGATGAAGCAGCTATTATTAATCCCATTGTACAGATGAGGAAGCCGAGGCCCAGAGAGGTTAAGTAACTCTCCCAGGATTACCCACTTAGTAAGAGCCAGCACTAGTAAGTCCTAAGTTCACACCCTTGAGTATCATGCCAGGGTCTCCCAAACTGGTCAGATAATAAGAAACTCATGTGGTCATGTAAAAAATAGAAATTCCCAGGTCTCTCCCTGCTCATTATGATTCAGTAGTTGTGGAGTGGGGCCTGGGGATCTGGATTTTTAATCAACACCTCGTGTGATTCTCTTGACTAGTGACTATACTGTCTCATTTTAAGACACCGAACCCGGAGACTGCCTGGCAAACACTAATCTCTGCTTCTGCCCTCTTTTCTCTCTCCTACACCAGCCCTTAGGCTGTGCCTTTAAAATGTAAGGTTAGCTAAACACAGCGCCGTTTCACATCCCGGGAAAAAGTGTGGTTGCTGTACTCTTAACCGAAGAAAATGGTAGGTCAGAAATGAACTGTGACTGGGCATTTTCACTTTTTTTTTCACACGTGAAAAAGCAAATCAAACCCAGGATTCATCACTGCCATTGGGAATCATTGAAGTTCTACTCAAATCTATCAGTTTCAAAATATTCCTTAGCTTTAATGTCTTGTGGGCGAGAGTGCTGTGTTATTGTTGCTGCTGTTTTCTGTTTTTTAGATTCTCTTCTTATTACCGGGATTATGATAAATAACCTGTTAGAGACAACACACGGTGATGAAAATGCGCTGGGCTGAGACTCAGGGGATCTGCCTGCTCCTGCTAAATGGTTGTCTTTGAGGAAAAACACCCCACAAACCCATTCTTGGGCCTCAGTTTTCCAATCTGTGAAATGGGAGGCAGGCAGGTGAGCACGATTCTTCAAAGCCCCTACTGTCTCTCTCAACCGTGAATTAAACAAACAAGCAAAATAAGCAACAAACTATATAAAAACAATAAAACAGAAATAAAAAACAAACAAACAAAATCTCACAGTCGCTCTAACTTGTAGCGTGCCTGGTTCAAAAACCTTTTCTCCTCGGTCACTGGTGACATATTTCTCTCAAAAGGTATTCAACAAATATTCTTTCAACCCCAACGACGTGCCAGCCAAGTGGGGTAGGAGTTGGCGATAAAATAACAAGTCATCTCTCTTTCCACTGTAAACTGAACCAAACCCAACAAAATATTCTGACTTGAAATTGTCTGGTGGAAGAGAAAGACATTAATGGATCACGCAATTTATAGATATGTGTTATATAGTATATACTAGTGGACCAGGGGTGAGTGGCATGAAGAAGATGGTTGTGGTACCAGGAGCTTGGAGGTCAGGGAGGCCTCCTGGAGCAGTAAATCATATTAAATCCATTCAGTAAATCGTAGTAAGACAAAGACATTCTCAAAGTCATCACTTCCTAGCTCTTTTTACTCTACTGATGATTGTTTACGTCTTTTGCATCCGTAGGTTGAAATGCCATATACATAGGTGCTATTTCTACTGTGCACCTCTCCCCAACATGTTCTGCAGTATCACACGGGTAGCTGGACATTGGCCACAGCAGGACCGGTCATACTATAGAGTGGGCTCACCCTGGAAATTAAGGCTACCCTTTTCACCCTGGTACACGTCCAACAGCTTAATTGTAGTTGTCAATTATACCTCAGTAAAGTTGGGGGAAAATCACCTCCTCCTTGGACAAACTCTTTCTGACCCGTTTTCTCTTCTATTTCTCATAATAATGCTAGTAATCCCAGGCCCCCTTTACAAATGAAAAGACCTGAGGCTCAGAGAAATGATGAGACTTGCTCATTGCCACCCAGCTCACCTGTGGTCATGTCCTAAGGTGCAAACCCAAAGTTTTCTCTCTAAATCCAGTGTTCTTTCCATCATCCCCAGAGAAGAATAAATGAAGGAATTCATTAAGAAAAGAGAGGGGTGAAATGCAGTCATCTTTGTTGAAAGCCTGACAAGGAATCAGCCAACTGAAACGCATTTGGAATCCAGCTGTATGTTCACTTATGCAACATGTTCGTGTCTGACGAAGCCACCTGTCCACCCACATTGTACAATTCTTAGGCTGACCAGATGTCCCGTTTTAAATGGGACAGAAAATAACAGTACTGTTCCATTTCAGATAGTACGTATGGTCAGCCTAGTCTCACTGAGCTACACTCAAGGTGTCAGTAGGCTGGCCATGTGTACTGTTTTGAAATGGGACAGTACTGTTGTTTTCTTTCCTATTTAAAATGGGACGTCTGGTCAGTGTAACAATTCTGAGCTTCCTCAGGTTAGTCTCTACGAGTGACTGTGGAGGAGTTAGCAACAGTGCTATAGGACTTCTTGCTGGTACTATGTACTAAGTACAACCACACGGCGGCTTTGGGCTGCTTACCTAAGAATGGAGGAAAAAGTACTGGTAATGCTGAGGCTTTGATCTCATGTTTTAAATCTGGCTGTTACAGATAGACTTTCAACTTAAATGTACTAATGATTTTTTTTCCACTATGAAAATTATATTGATTCCTTAGCAACAGAACAAATGTTTCTTCTCTAATTCTGTGTATGTTAGTTTAGAGAAGGCACACAATAAGTTAATTAGAGAGTGGTTGGGGGTGATTTGTAAATGTCACATTAACAAGCTGCCTGCTTTTGTAGCACCCAAAGACTTTAAAATAAATAGATGCCATTCCTGATATGGTTGATTAATTCTTTTGTCTTCAGGACCTTTTTCCAACTAATATTTGGAATAAAGATGTGAAAGTGATATGTGATGCCTGTGGTTGCAACTTCTAATTACAGATGTGCTCCATATTTTAGAAAAACAGATACATAAAATTTTAATGTACAAAAAAGATAAGTCAGGGCAGATTACTAGAATCCCAGTGTATTAGAAGTAGTTCTTTTTTTTTTTTTAAGATTTATTTATTGTTTTTGACAGAGAGAGAGATAAGAGATAGAGACAGAGAGAAGGGGGAGGGCCCAGAACAGTCTCCATGGTTGCACATCATCGGTTTTTCCACATAGTTTCATTCCACAGGTGGGAGCGGGGCTGCACAGGGCAGGAACTGGGCCGGGGTCTTCACCCCGGTGAGAACCAAACTGGGGGCACTCCCCAGTTCAGCATATGAGTGGGTCCACACAGCCGGGGCTGGGATTCAATCCTCGGTCCCCGGGGCTGCAAAGTGAGCGCCTAACCCACTGAGCCATCCCGGCTTCCCCCTAGAAGTAGTTCTTATGGCCGTTTCATTTTACTAAGGAGAGAACTTGGACGTGACTGGGAAAATGACTTACCCAAGAGCCCGGTGTCTGTATTTGGCTGGGCTTCCACTCAAACCCTGGACTCCCTATTCCATCTGCCACAGCTCCCATCTCTTCCCAAGAAGGACCTCTATATTCTTTAAATAACCAACTCTTTACTGTTTGTTGGTTCCAATTTGTTTCTACTTCTGTCTGTGTCCTATTCAACTCGGACTTGATTTCTGCCCAAAGTTACCCCGGTTCCTCCCTCCCATCATGAATGACTGGCCTGTATTATAATACATCTGATTCGTGAAGTGTTTTCAGGGAGGGGGAGAGGGAGAGAGGTGTGTTGACGGGAGGAATTCTATAATTTATTCAGAATAAATTCTGAGGTAGAAAATCTGAAGAGAGCTTTGAGAAAATAACATACATTATTTCATTAAAATAATAACTTGTCTCCTATTTTAATTATTGCAATTGAGCAAGTTGTTAAATTTTGACATATGTTTACATCTGCTGAAACCACTAGCCTTATTTTGATTATTAGCAAATGTCAGGCAAAGACTGTCTTTACAATTTTATTTTTTTAAAGATTTATTTTATTGTTTTTTACAGAGAGAGAGAGACAGAGACAGAGAGAAGGGGGAGGGCCCAGAGCAGTCTTCATAGTTGTACATCATTAGTGTTTGACATGGTTTCATTCCACACAGATGGGTGGGGGGGCCACACAGGGTGGGAATTGGGCTGGAGGCCTCCTTCATGGGAAGGTCGCCTCGGTGAGAACTGAACTGGGGCCACACCCCAGTTCAGCATATGGGTCCGCATGGGCTGGGGCCGGGATTTGATCCTTGGACCCCAGGGCTGCAAAGCAAGCACTTAACCCACCGAGCCATCCCGGCTTCCCGGCTTTATATTTTATATCACATAGCAGAAGGAGGAAGAACAGTGAAATGGACAATAACAGGGACTTTCAATGCAGAGACAAAATCAGATTTGGGATTGGTTAGGGATGCAGTTAGCTGCAAGTAACAGAAAACCCAACCAATAGTGGCTTCAGCCATAGGCCAAGTCATTGTTTACATCACACTCAGTCTCAGTACTGGTTCAGAGTATACGTGATGTCAGGGCCACAGCTGTACTCCTAGTTGGGCCATTGCCCTGAGCCTCATGACCTCCCATGACCTTTCCAAAGGCAGGAGACCCAGGAGGCGTGAGGTCTCCTTATACACGCCTTTCCTTTTATTAGGAAAGAAGAAGCTTTCCCAGAAGCCCCCGGAGGCACTCTGTTCCATCTCATTGGTCACGACAAGCCACCCTTAGCTGCAGAGGAGGCTAAGAAAGCCTGTGTGCTGGGAGGCAGGCAAGGACGAAGGGGCCACTACCACACACCGGCCGGCTAGCCCAGTGCCCAGCCCTGACCCCTCAGCACTCGCCTTCTGGTACTGACTGGTGTTCCGAGGGCTTTCTCTTGGCTGCGAGTTAGCAGGCGCTGGGTGCTGGAGAGTTATGCCCCTGCATGCCATTGGGCATGGAGGAGCAAGTAGAGTTGTCTTCGCTTCCTCTCCTTTAGCTGGGGCAACTCTAAGGCGTATTTCACACTGGTTCCCAGTGGGATCGCGACCCAGACGCCCTCAGCAGGGATTTGTCCATCAATGCACTGGGCGTTGACTTCCTGTCTTCTCTGTCTCTCTTCACCCCTGCACTGGTATCCTTGGGATCATCTTCCAAATATACCACTTACATGCAAGTCTTGTGTCAGAGTTAAGTTCTGGGGACAATCCCGGACGTTACTAAGATACTAGCTATGGGAACCTCGTTAGCCTCCGTTCTTCTAACTATGGAGGAGAGACAGTAATCCCCACTCAGACGGGCCACTTGTGAGGCTCCATGACACGTTGCAAAACAGCAAAGCATAAGGAGGACACAGGGGTAATGGGGGCTGGACAGCACTGTGATATTTCTCTCGAGTCATCAGTGTAGACTGCATTTCTGGGATTTCGCCCACACTCGCCGGGACGAGGTCTTCGGGCAGAGATGCTGTCCTCTGACAGGTAAAGAAGTGTAATGGCTCAATCTCCGCTAAGAGCCTTGCTCTAAGGCTTTTACTGCCCTAGGATTCCAATCAGCTGTTATTCTTTAGAGACCGGGCGAGGGCGGGAGATAAAATGGTCCACACGGTTGCATTATAGTTTTCAATATTCAGTATATTGACAAAGATAAACAGTTAATTCTCTGTCACGGGTTCTCAACTGGAAACCTCTTGGGACTGCCTCAGAAACTGTACCCCTGCATCATTTCTCCACGGGGTGGGGGGCAGAGGCACGTCGGTGTATTGGAGACAATCACCTTAATGAAGCCAGGCTTTTAAACCTAAGCAAAGTCATCCATTTCCAGGCACTTGAAACGCTCATCAGATCGGGCCTGAGGTTTCTTCTCTGTTGCCGGTTTTTGTTTGCTTGTTTGTTCCTGACCTCCAAACGGACACACGATGGGCCCTGTTCTGACTCCCGCTTTGCTCCTGGCCGTCTCGTGACCTCTGGCAGTGGGTCTGGGCTGAACAGGGGGCTGGGTGGCACCCATTCCACCTTCTCCTGCTAATGGCACCTGTGTTGGGTATTTCCCAGCCGCCCCTCCCATTCTTTGCCCTGCTCTGTGCCCCTGGGGGCAGATCTCTGCAGAATGCATCAGCAGGCTCTCTTGCACGCTCACTCACCATCGGAAAGTGCTCGAGGGGCTCAGTGGGCACTAGCGAGAGGCGCGCGTGTTTAGGTGCCCGGTACCTTCCATCTGAGTTGCTGTTTGGAAAGTGCTGTTCGGGAGGGGCTGTTCTTTACACACCTTTGGCTTTGTCTGTGGTTCTGCTACTAAGTTGCCTCCTGACAGCTGCTGGAGTAGGAGCCGTCACGGCCTTCCATTGCTGCTGGTCTCTGGGTCCATCACCACTCCTTGCTGGACCTCTGAGGCCACAGCCCTGTAGACGGTGCCGTGTTAAATGCGCTCAGGCGCCCCCTTCCAGGGTGCCCTCTGCTTCCTGAAGGCTGGCACAGCGTCCCAGTCTCCGTGTGAGAGCTTGCCTGTGTCCTACTGGACAGAGCCTGTGGGACATTGTCATTAAAGTGCCCTGCGTGTCTTCAGTCAAGATGAGGATGGCGTGGAGGAAGTCCACTGGCTGCCCTCCGTCTGGAACGCAAACTGAGAGCAGAGCAGCCACACGCCTGAAGCTTCTTCCCGGACAGTGTAACCGGAGGGGCTGACGAGCAGCTGCTACTGAGACTTCCACAGCGGCCTTCCCAGGCCTGGGTCTGCAACCTCCCCCTCCATCCTATGCGACTTTCCAGAACCTTCCAACCAATTCCCGTTTGGGCTCAAGTGGAGGCTTCTGTTGCTTACCTCCAGCCTTCATTCGTGCATTTTCCAAGCAGCTCTTTCCTGGCCTGCCTTCCCCCAGTGTCCACGGCCACACCTGAGGCCCTTCCCTTGTCCCTTAGTAGGACATTTATCCTCTGCCTGCCTTCAGTTACTGCATTTGCTAGTTACCAAATTTTTTTGAAAGATTTATTTTATTGTTTTTGACAGAGACAGAGAGAAGGAGGAGGGCCCAGAGCAGTTGCCACTGTTGTTCGTCATCAGTTTTCAACATGGTTTCATTCCACACAGGTGGGCGGGGGCCGTGCAGGGCGGGAACTGGGCTGGGGGCCTCCTGCATGGGAAGCTCACCTCAGTTCAGCATGTGGGTCCACACAGGCCAGGGCTGGGATTCGATCATTTGTCCCCAGGGCTGCAAAGCGAGCACTTAATCCACTGAGCCATCCTGGCTTTCCCCTAGTTACCAAATTTTGATAGTTTTCTCCCTACTCTTCTCATGTGCACCCACATTCGATGAGAGTGGATTTTCTGATATGTGCCAGGTGACCCCCTTTTTTGTGGTTGTTAATGTTTGCCTGTAATTCCTGGTTGTGGTGGCACAGGACCCTAGAGCTGAACCTTACTAAAAAATGCCAAACTCTGGTTGAAACCTGTAGTCCTTAAATATAAAGCTGGCCGAGAAAATGTCTATATGAGAACAGGGTTTGAATGCAGACACAAGTGCTGTGTTTTGAATGAGAGGGTGCGGCAGCTTCCAGAAAGATGTTTTTCAAATACTGGGAGCCACCTAGCCTGGCAGCGGCAGCTTTCTGATAAGCAGGGAGAAGATGCCTGAGTGACCTATAAATAGAAATGACCAGAAACCTCTACCCACGATAGGGGATAAGTAGGTCCCAATTGTAGCTGTGTTGCTTCTCTTGAAGACTTTCTAAGTCGAAAGTAATGGGTGCAAAATAGTGGGACCTCTCTTGTGAACACAATAATCTTTCCTGCCTTTAGTGTTCACATTTGTGTATGTAGACACATACCGGTACACACACACACAGTTTTATTGTGTATTTTTCATTATAAAGCACAATCTCGCAAAAATTCAGAAATATAAAAAATGTAGAAGCAAGAAAAATTAAAGTACCCAGAATCTCGTCTTCCAGATCTCATTTTGGCACAAGACTTTGCAATCTACTTTTCTATGCCTATTTGTGCCTATGAAAAGATTATTTTAACAGCTTTATTGAGGTATAATCGATGTAGAAAACACTGCACATATATAATGGATATGATTTGATGAGTTTGGCCATATGCAAACACCCCTGAAACCACAGCCAAGGTAACAGACAAATCTATCACCTCCCAGAGGTTTGTGGTTTTTTGTTTGCAAAGGTTTCTGTGTTTTTTTGTTTGTGTTTGTGTTTTGTTTTGTGGTAAGAACACTTAACACGAGGACTACCCTAGTTACAGATTTTGAAGTGCGCAGTATAGTATTATTAACTATAGACACTGCTGTCACTAAGCACATCTCTAAGACTTACTCATCTTGTGCAACTGAAACTTTATACTCATTGAACGTAAGTTGATCATCTTCTGAGTTTACCTTCAACACATGCTTGTGTTTTAAAAAATATTAATTTCAACTCTTTTACTGATTAAAACAAGTTTTTCTAGAGTAAGATGAGACAGATAAATTGCACTTTAGCAAATCTAGCAAAACAATAAATAAGCATATATGAGTACGTAAATCTGGAGATTCCCGGGATCATGAAATCAGAAAGAGAAATTTGGACTCTTTCCTCTTCATAGGCCTTTAATGTGTTCTCCTATTTTCTGTGAAATGTCCTCCTCCTCCCTTGGTCCTTTCTCCTCCCACCCCAACCCTGGACCTTTCCCTCTCCTTCCCCATTCATTTACTTTTCCACATGTTGTTTATTTGTTTTTTTGGCATCTACCTTGAACTGGTCACTGAACTTGGTGTAGGGAACAAGGTGGACAAAATTGACCCCTCCCTGCCCTGGACAATCTCATGGTCTCCTCCCCAATTGACTTCATCTTGCCTTCTCTTTCTTTTTGGTCCCATCACTCTCTATCATTCACATCCCACCTGTGGACATTCATTTTTCTCTTTATTACTCACACGTCTAGAAACATCCACAGATTCAGGTGCCTCCTGAGAAGGCCGGTATTCCATAACCTGTCAGCTCAGTGAAAGAGGCCGCTCTCTGCTGAATTTATGGCTTGGCAAAGCCATTTCATAAAAAATGATTAATGATAATTAACATTTTAACTTCAGCCCATTTAATGGCACCCGACAAAGGGGTCAAGTGAAACTCATGGGTGTCATATGTCAAATGTCACAGTTATGGGGCGGGGCTGAGTAGCTGCTGAGAATTAGATGAAGAGAGTGTCTGAGGGACTATAGAATCGCTCCCATCTCTGCGACTGCTTCCCCTTGGTCCACCATCAAGGGGGCACTGCCCACAACTCAATAAGCAGCAGCTGCATTTCAGGTCGAATGCACATTTGAGAATTTTGTTTTGTTTGTTTCAGTTTTATTTTCATTGTTTTTGACAGAGAGAGACACACACACAGACAGAGAGAAGGGGGAGGGCCCAGAACAGTCTCCACAGCTGCACATCATTGGTTTTTCCACATAGTTTCATTCCACAGG